>JAOEHQ010030828.1:0-13275 GCA_025447715.1 Asclepias incarnata | reverse complement strand
TAAAGCTGCAAATTGGATGCATCTTTCACGTGATGCAGGTCCCACACGTTGAATAATTTGAGAATTTGTCACGTTATGGCTATAATTCAAAATCTATAATTTGGTCATAACGAGGCAGTAACATTGGTGTTATGATAATTTGATTTCATAATTTGGCTATAATTTGAGTGGTAACATTGGTGTTATGATAACGAGGCTATAATTTGGCTATAACACCACCGTTGTGAGAGGCCTTACTACCATTACCCGTGCGTTGCGACGAGGCTTAAGTAGGTTATTCGTAGGTTTGGCGTATCGTATACTACGGTAAAGGAAAATCAAGGGATGACCAACTATGTATATTACAACGCGATATTTAGTGTCATTTCCTAACCTGGTCAACTCCAGTCTCAATATCAACTCAAACCAATTGGTAGATATTTTGGTGTTATACAATGTCTTTCTAACAACACTTAAGACTGTCGTTAGCACTCGAAGGATACAATTACGACGACTTTAATATAATTTTTATCGAACGATGGAAACATACTAAAATATATTTGGTGTTTGAACTACGTACATCTAACATTTCGTCAAATTATTTATGGAGATCCTAGTAGCAGTTGGACTCTTTTTTCCATTACATTTGTTGATCATCTTCATATGATACCCATTTATTTAGCAACAAACAAAGAGGTCTGGTTTCATTGACAACTACACTTTCCATGATTTCAATATTGATGCTTCTAAAAATCATTAGAGAAACGATACCTGCGTCTACAGACTTGGCATGATGATAAATGATTCCTTCATGATTCATATTTGTAGTTTTGTAGTCATGCAAAGTTTAAGTGCACAGTATTATTACTCGTACAGATTAGTTAGAATTACAACAGCAGGACATCTAATTGCTTTAATAATAATTTGCACAGTTAACTGCCCCAAATAGGATCTAAAAAGGAACCTCTAAAACTTGGTCGAAATCAGCAAGAAACACTCATAATTTATACACACCTATACTACAAGATTTTACAGATAGTGGATACTCCTTGGGTTTGCAAATAAATGTTCTCTGCAAACCAGTTTCGGTTCCTTATAGCTGCAACCAAGAAGGCGGCTTAACATTGCCGGGGGATTACTGGATACGGACTGATACATCTTCCTCACTATGATATGACTATCAAGAATCAATAGCTCCAACAATTTTCTACAGCTCTGAAATAGAAAATCGTTCAAAATTTTAATTAGTTTGTTGAATATGGAAAGGCAGTTATCCTAAAATTACTATATTACTACCATATATAAGTTGATCTTAATTTAAGATCTGTTGGATTAAGTAGTACAAAATGCGTTACAGTATGGTTACACATTTTGTTGTTCAAGCATAACAAATCATACCTGAGGATTTAGTACATTCATTTGGCTTAAAACATGCTCCTGCAACAAGAAAAAAATCACAAGTTGAACAACAGAAACTTGACATAAATATTAACTACAAGACCTTTGAAACACGACAAAATCTTGTGCATACTTCTGGAGGATTTAATAAGTATTAGAGGTGGGGAAAATGATAACACAACATATGTTACTAATAAATAAGAACTTGCTTTAATAAGTATTAGAGGTGGGGAAAATGAGCGGGTTGGGTAATGGATCAAAACGAGTAATTATTGGTTCAAGTCGTGTCAGTCTGCCGAAACAGTTTTTGAGTAAATTTTATTTTATTTTCTTCTACAGATAATTAGTGTCTCAAAATACGACTACACAAATTACATTATTTAAAAAACAATCCAATTTTTTGAGTAAATTTATGGCTTTTGTTAAAAACAGCCCTTAATAAAAATGGTATCATATGCTTAAATGATAGGACATTATGGTTAAAAAATGTAGGTAGTTGGTCATTTGGGTTTAACTTTCAAGTATCATCACTTAAGCATGTAATTGTAGTAACTTAATAGCGGTACTTTAAATTCAAATCATTAAACACTAGAATATCTAACCATAATGTACCACCGTTTAGTGCATCCAATTATATATTAGCAACAGCCAGCAAAATCGTAAATGATAAAACATTTGCATACCTCCAATATCCCGGGATTTTGCATCACAATACCAAGAACACGGCGTACAAGTCCCTTGTAAACAATATCATTGATGGTACCATCTCCATTTACCCATGGCAATATTGGCTTAAAAGAAGGAGAATCACCAACACCAAATTCAAACTTTTTTTCCTTGGGGTCTGTTCTTAGAGGCATTACATTCTCCTCTTCGTAGGTTTCAGTCTCATCATTTCTCTGAACTTCACTCGTAGGTTGGGGAACCTCTACTGGGCGGTTTAGGATGGTTAGTCTGTGATGCGCCTCATCAGTACTTGTCTCAATGCAGTCTGTGCAAGTTTCTTTCATTAAATCTTTGCCTCCATCCTCGTGATTTTCTTGCCGAGACTCCAGAGTGTTGAGATCATGATCATGTTGGTAGGTTGCTACTGAGGCTAAAAGATACTTTGATCGATACAGAGATTCAACAACACGGATAGAATCATAAGCATTAACCTGTGTTCAAGAACCAATATATCAGTTAAATTACATAAAAACACAATACTTCTAGGATCGTGGGGTGAGTGTCTAAATCTCCTCTAGAATATGGGTACACAACTACAAATGTTGATAAATTATGATGAATAAATATTTGGAAATGTCTAAAGAGCATTTATATACTATGTCGACACAAATTTTCACAGTTAATTTATGAGATTTATTACCACCTAGGATCTACCATAGATCATTGAAAATTGTACCACTGGCACTAGCAAATTCAGGAACATTCCTTTATGCTACAGGTAGAATTACGGGGACTTTGAATAAGAAACATAAACAAATACTTGGAATCACAAGGGTGGAGTAAGTTTTCAGCAGCAACCAAGTTTTTATCATGTAATATACTATGTTACCCACAAGTTTTCTCTCTCTCAAAAGGCAACCCACAGCTGATGAGACACAGGACCAGTATCTAGGTGTACCACTTTTTGCAAAAAGACTGGGAGTAAAAGAATGCAAGTGCTTAATTGATAAAGTAAAGAACAAGGTGAATGACTGGAAATATATAGCACTAACATATGCTGGAAGGCTACAGATAATAACAGCTATCTTATCATCTATGCAAGTATACTGCGCTTCGGTATTCTTAATTCCCATGACGGTTGTTAAAGATATAGACAATATCCTGAAAGGATTTTTGTGATGTCAAGGGGATTTGTCTAAAGGGAAGGCAAAGGTAGCTTGGAATAAAATTTGTAAGCCCAAGGATCAAGGAGGGTTGGGTCTAAAAGCTCTACATAAGTGGAATGAAGCTTTGTTGGTAAAACAACTATGAAATGTGGCTGTAAGAAAAGATTCTTTGTGTGTGAAATGGGTAGATATAGTTAGGTTAAAAGGCAGTAGTATTTGGGATGTGCAAATTGAAAAAAAAAAAAAGCCTCTTGGAATTGGAAGTGATTACTTGGCATAAGAAAGCATGTAATTAGTAAAGTGGGTAATGGTCAGATTATATCCGTGTGATAAAGGTCCACTATGTTCTATTGTCAATAAGATAGCAATTTATGAAGCTAGATTGGAGGACACAACTACAATAGCAGAAATGATACATGATGGAAGGTGGAATTGACCTGCAGGATAAGAACAGAGGTTTTTACCTTTAGGGCAGATTCCAGTATCGGTATTAAATGATGAAATGCAAGATAGATTTGAGTGGTTAAATTATAAAGGGTATGGTAAAACATTTTGTGTTGCAGAATTATAGAAGGTCATTAAAGAAGATGCACCAGAAGTCCCATGGGCTAGACTGGTGTGGTTGCATACCAAGTCATGCTTTTGTATTGTGGATGGCAATGAAGAACAGAATGCAAACACATTATAAAGTATGGAGTGGTACCCAAATAAAAATGTCGTTTGTCCTTTCTATGAAAGTTGATGATTCTCAAAATAATTTATTCATTAACTGTGACTATCCTAGAAAGGTATTACAACTTCCATTTCCGCCCCTTCATCCCAAATCCCCATACCAAATGTACCCATACTCTTTATGTTACTTTTCATCAACTCAATTATACTAAACTAGGCTTCTAACCAACTGCATTGCTAATTGCTAATAAACTCATTTCTGCTTCTGACAACAATGAAAGCATACTATCAATGAAAAAAATCCTAGAATATAGAGCAAGAAATTTTCCAATCCAAAGTAACTATAAAGCAAACCTTTAAAGCACTCCCAAATGCCTCGAGCACCTCAACAAGAAGTTCTGGCATTGATTCCCCTACAAGCAATGTGGCAATATATTAGATTTGTATTTAAAGAAAAAATATCCTCTTAACAAAGCCAGACTACAGTATAACAAACAATACATGAGAGACAGGTGTTTAACTGAAACATGTGTTGTGTGGCCTGTGCATGTTGGTACCAATGCGGTACCGGGGATTAAAGGGTTCCTTCCGACTTACCCTTTTTTTTTTCAAAAAGGAGTGGCTTGGGTAACAGGTTGGGTAGGGTTGGCTAGAAACACTTAAAGTCCATTTTTTAGTTTTTTCAACTAATTAGTGCATTAAAAAATATTACGGAAACTAAAGTACAAAAATATTAATTCAATTTTTTGCATACAGCAATCTAAGAGGATGTGCATCAGATTTGCCGTTCAAAAAAAAAAGAGGATGTTGCATCAAAATTACACTCCGGATGACTTTCAACCCGCTTGACCAATATAACCCGGTTCCTTTTTAGTTATACTTTTTGATTTGGCAATTTGATGAAAACATGAGCGAAAAGCAGCTCATTCATAAATAAATGGGGGGAAACTGTCACCTCTATAGTTAAGTAACTAACTGCATACCATGCACATCAATAATCTCAGAGATCTCCTCCATGCTTAAGCCTTGATCACCAGCTTTTTGGATGGCTGAATGAACAGTTTTAAAAAGATTGGGAGAAAAGGAAGATGATTCTTGTGCAGACGATGCCAGGTGTCTTGCATAGCAAGTCATAGCGTTCCATGTTAACTCAGAGTCAGCATTTGACTTTGAGGTTCCTTCAATAAGTTCAGAAGGCAGTGACCTGTACTCCAAATTCGAACGAGAAGTAACTGCATTCTCATCTCTAGATAATGCAATCACATCAACTCTTGGAATTATATCAGAGCTCAAGGATAAATTTATCCCCGGAAAACCTTTTTCTTTACGAGAATAAATTTCATTGTCATCAAATTTACGTTTCTTCAAATCCTCAATTTCTCCAACACCTTCATCAGGCAGGCATGGAAACATCGATATTTCTCCTGAACACATCAGCACACACAGTTGGAGGACATCTCCACACTGAAGGTCTGCAGATAGATCGACTCCGTTTTCTAGTAAATCATTTTCTTTCTCTTGAAGCCACCTCGCCATCTTAGCAGCTTTTTTTCCAGTATTCACAGGAAATGGAGATAATGAAATATTATGCAAAAACTGCTGGGAGAGTACAAATTGACTAATGCCACTACCCATCACCTGCCAAGAGAATAAAGGAGTGGGGAATGAGCATAAAAACATGAACAGTTATCTGAAATTATAAATGAAGCATTTTGATTTTGGATTTGTGTTAGGAGCTTCAACATTTTGATTTAGAAAAATTAATTAGGATTTGATATTTTTTTTGGTCTTAAAGTGGTTTCGATTCAGGTTGTATATTTTGGATTTGATTTGATTTTGTTGTAGTTCTAATTTTGGGTTTTGGACAAAAAAAATTGTTCATAATACTAGAGAACATGAAGAAGACGAGTGCTGAACAAGAGAAAAAACAAAACTACCCACCATTTAAATATTATGCTTAGCACATGAGTCATGACTCACACGGACCCTAAAACGTTAAATTTAACGAAAAATTAAACTTGTGCCATCGAAACAATCATTGGACCAAATTTACAGTAAGTGAAAACTATAAACGCAAACCTAAACGTTTCTGGACAGTTTTGCGGGAAAATTGTAAAACCACAAAATAATTCACACTAAATAATAATAATAATAATAATGAAAATAATAACAGAAGCCTCGTTACCATGAAGTTTTTGTCTCTGAGGTAGTTAAAGGCGGTAAAAAGATCGTGCTCTGAATATCGCCGCAATGTTTCAGCTAGCATGTTTGGGACCTCTGGACCTTTTGCAGAGCTTAGAAATACAAGCTTGAATAGCTCTATTGCATTAGAAACTGCTACTGATTTGTATGCTTGCGTACCAGAATTTTGTACTTGATTCATAAGCATGACATAGCTTTTAGGAAGACGACGTCTTGATTTTCGAGAAGATGTTTGCCTCCTTTTTCGAGAAGATGCTTGCCTCCTTCCACTATCCTTTTTTATTTCACTGATAGGGGTAGCTGATGAACCTAAGGTGTTCTCATCCAATTCCTAAAAGAAGCAGAGGAAACATTAATACATTTATGATCTATCAAAAATGATGTCAAAAAGGTAAATTGCATAATGTAACACCCCAATTTTTTTATTCACATAACAAAAATAAGTCAGATAAAAAAAAAACGTTCTAAGCCAGTCTATTACACAACAAAAGCTTAAATACATAGTCATCCATACGAGGTTTGTAATCAAATAACATAACGTGGACGGTTAACCGAGTTTCAAAAGATTAACACCAAAATACAATAAGATAGACAGGTGACTATTCCAAGTCCCATAGGTCATCCGACTATTTCTTTTCCCTTTGAGGTTCCTGCAACCATATTACCTGAGATACATAACATCGGTACACTATTACTCTATCTGGACAACAATACGATTTCTTTATTGACTTTACAAAATAACTGCTCCCATTATTTCACTACCATTACGCACATATTAGTCATATGTAATAGACAAAGTATCTTACATTATGTTTATAGAGCCCAGGGGTATTTCTTTAAATTTCATTGGCTCAACTCACATGACCCGTTAAATTGCAAATCACACAATTGGTAAATTGCTAGAACTCAATTTACAGAAATAGTTAAATATTACATTTATAAACTTTAGGCAGAAGGTTTAGACTTTTGAAATCGTTATTGCCAGCAAAAGTCAATGTCACAATGTTATTTTAGTAAAAGCTAGAACCTGAACGAATATCTATACATCTTGTTGGTTGAAGAACCAACTACGCCGGACAGAAGAGAGACACGGGTCTGCATCGGGCCCCAATCTGTCTCCATCCTATACCTGGTTTTTCACTAGGGCTAATTCACTTCGTTTTTCCGACCACATATAACAACCCAACAGTCAGATGTAGGTTTGTGAAACATATAAGTTTAATTTGCAAACAAATAACCAGCTGCATTTTCTGTCAAATCAAACCAACCATGTTTCTTGTTCTTTTTACCATGTATAAAATGGTTTAGGCTTTTCAAGCACATTAGTATCATAAATCTTTAAGGAGTAACATTCAAACTTCTAGTTATCAATTGTTAGTTAAAATAATCAATTTGCTTATAAAATAATATGTTTCATTATGTTACAAATGACTAAGCAAAATTAAAACAAGCCCGACAACATAAAATCACTGAGTTTTAGAAACCATAACTGTCAGGTCCCAAAATTGTAGGTTTTAATTGTCTTAAAAACGAAACTGAAACTCAATATCAGTATTATATATAGCCATATAATATATATATATATATGCTCAACTGGTACCGTCACCATTCCCTTAGGTCCTTCATGCGAAGCCTTTGAGCGAGGGTTCGAATCTTGCGAGCCTCATACATGGGGGATTTATGGTAAATAGGTGTTTCACTAAGGTACCGGGGATCAGAGGGTTCCCTCCATCTACCCTTTTTTTGATTAGGAAACGTACATGAGATAATCAGAGTCTTATAATATGTGGCTTTAACTCAGGCAGGCCATGGCTGGGATGTGAAGAGTGTTGACTGGCACCCTACCAAGTCTTTACTAGTCTCTGGTATGTACTTCAGTATACTCTCTTCTTTTTTTTAACTTATCATCTTCTACATGTTCAGCTTATAAAGATGATTTATGTTTTTTTTGTGATATGTTGCATACATATATTGGTTTTTATAGGTGGAAAAGACAATCTTGTGAAGCTCTGGGATGCTAAATCAGGGAAAGAGCTATCCTCATTGTTAGTGCAAATTTCAGTATTGCAGAATCTATTGTACATATTTTTCCTCTAGAGTTGTAAACATGTGTTCTTTACATTTACAGTCACGGCCACAAGAATACTGTTCTCTGTGTCAAATGGAATCAAAATGGTAATTGGGTATTAACAGCTTCTAAGGATCAAATTATCAAGGTGCAGCTTATGTTCTGATTTATCACTAGTTTTGATTTTTAATATAGCTGATTGACATTTCATCTATTTATATTGATTGAATAATCATTTCCTATTTTTTCCAGCTATATGACATAAGGGCTATGAAAGAACTACAATCTTTTCGCGGTCATAAGAAGGATGTCACTGGTTAGTGTATACATTTGGTTTTCTCTAAATTCTTGTGCAGTGACTGCTAACTGTTACCCCCCTACAGCTTTGCTATTTAGTTAGTATTTAGAATAAGATAAAGAATTAGTGAAAGGATTTATATGTAGAAGATAATCAAAAAGTTTTAGAAAGATGCAAATTGTAAAGGTTAGCAAGAGGAGAAGACAGTAGCAGCCTGAAGATGCACACTTTTGATTCATTCTGATAACTTTTTTCTCAGTTGAAAATGGCATATTTGTATAATTAAATTCTGCCACTATTTTTATTCTGTTGTATCCTAGATTAAAGAAAAAGCTTTATAATTACAGCAAGACCAGGGATTGCAAATGCTAACCCTAGAAAACCAAGCTGATGAGCACCAACCTTCTAATATAGTCGCCTAGTTGAGGTGTGATCTCAACTTACCCTAGTGTAAATCTATCTCTTATCCATGTAACATGCTTAACAGATTGATATTAAATAAATAAAGCCTTAGATTAAGTATTTATAAATACTTAATTTCAGAGAAAAAGAATTTATAAAGCTTTTTTTTTTTGAAATAAAAAAAAGGCCTTGGATAACATACTCAACAAAATAAAGCCTTAGATAACATACTCAACAATTTTGTGTTTTTTTACTTGGATAAAATATTGTTATATATTTATAAATTGTAAGGTCAATCGTGACATCATGGTCATCATTACCTATTAAGTAGGTGCTCTAAGTGTAATCTCAAGCTCACATAAGCATTTATTTCTTTTAAGGTCTCAATGGTTAATTCAGGTTATGTTTTATCTGTAACGGGTCAAAAAAGGTTAGCACAAAAGTAAACAGACTCAGAGGGTTGATGCATAAAACCTCCTAAATCAGTTTACTCGAAAAACAAATTATTAATTTAATTTTTAATATTATCTGATACACTAGTTATTAATGAAACCGACAAAATGTTTCAGTCAAATGAAGCCGACTCGCTTCACCACATGTCAAAAGTTACGCTAATAATTATGTAGAAAGAAGCCTATGTTGTCCCTTCTCCTGCTTTATATACATCAGTTTATCCCTGTTTTACTAAGACTTGTTTTGTTTTTGTTTTTTTTGTTCAATGCTAGCATTAGCTTGGCATCCATTCCACGAGGAATATTTTGTCAGCGGGAGTTTTGATGGATCTATCTTTCACTGGCTAGTTGGGTAATGTGTTTGTTTAAGCAATCCTATACCCTTCTTTTGTTGTACTTCTCGATTTTACATCAAAGTTTAGAGGCCCTTTCATTTTTTAGCAATCTATGAAGTTATTAAACATCCCAACAGTAGTTTGTCTATGTGCTACTGGTATGTGTTATCTTCCTTAGGAGTAGTCCATGATTATATACAATATTCAATCTAGCATAATTATCGTGTCATATTGCAGATCATATATGTCCAGTTTTGAAGAAAGTTTTTTTAGTACTAGGGCTGCTAACTAAATACTGATTTAATATGAACATTATATTTTTCAAAGTATCCTTCTTTGGGCATATGTTAATCTTAATTACATAAAAAAGATCCCTTGGCATGAAGTTTATAATGGAGTTGCTGTTGATCGACTTCTCATAAATTGATAATGCTACAGGCATGAAACTCCACAAATTGAAATTCAAAATGCGCATGATGGCGGTGTCTGGGACCTGGCATGGCATCCCATTGGGTATCTTCTTTGCAGGTACATTTAAATTTACAAGCCTCTTGATATTTTTAACCCGATTTTAAAGTAATCTTGTATACTTTAGGGAATTCTAGCATATGTTAATTTGCTCAATCCTTTATTGTCTGGCTATGTCATATTTTTGGATTTTTTCCAAATTTCAGATCTGAAATGTATACAATTTTTAATGCAGTGGTAGCAGTGATAATACAACAAAATTCTGGTGCAGAAATAGGCCTGGGGATCCAGCTCGTGATAAATTAAACACGGGTCAAAATCAAGGTTTGTGCTACATTGCCCTTATAAGAAACTTACTTTCTTAATGTTACAAATGAGACATATATTTCTTTATTTTTTTTTCTTTTTTTAGGTTACAATGAACAAAACTCTGCTTTTGCTGGCCGAATGCCAGTAAATTTCCCTGGACCCGAGCCACCAACTACTCCGGGACCATTTGCTGGGATGAACAGGAATGAAGGTACAATTCCTGGGATTGGAGTTGCAATGCCGTTGTCTTTAGATACATCAACACAGGGTGACCAAAAACAAGCCATATCCTCGTCAATGCCACTAGGAGCACCTCCGTTGCCACCAGGTCCACATCCATCACTCTTTGCAGCCAATCAGCAGCAACAATATCAACAAAATC
Source organism: Asclepias incarnata (assembly GCA_025447715.1). Classification (NCBI taxonomy): domain Eukaryota; kingdom Viridiplantae; phylum Streptophyta; class Magnoliopsida; order Gentianales; family Apocynaceae; genus Asclepias; species Asclepias incarnata. The sequence continues at coordinate 2,478 of JAOEHQ010030828.1, read as the reverse complement.
CTCAGCAACCTCACCACCACCACCAAATGACACCTTTACAGCCACCAAATATGCAACATCCATCTCATATGCCACTTCTACCGCACCCTCATTTACCCCGCCCACCACCCCAGTTGCCACCTCATAACATGCCATCTTCAATGCCTGGATCCATGCCCATGCATGGTCAAATGGTATTTTTAATTTTTTATATGAAGTTGCACTTCTGTAATTCTGTTATTTACATGCAACTGTATATATTGTTTTCATTTCTGTTATGTAAAATCAAATTGTTATGCAGGGGCCAATGAATCAAATGGGTCCGCCGATGCAGCAAGGACATTTCATGGGCATGAATCCTATGCATTCGGGACCAGGAGGTCCACCACCTGGCAGCATGCCAAATATGCAGGGCCCATCAAGTGCGGGTGGGAACCAGATGTATTCACCAGGGGGTGCATTCAACCGACCTCAAGGTGCTCAGATACCCCCAATGCCAGGGCTAGGTCCATATCAGGTAACAATTTTCTGTGACTCCTGATGTCATTCTATAATTTACTGCTTGAGTTACGACGAAGCCTAATTGTTAACGTTTAGATATTGTAATCATATAAAAAAAAAAAAAATTTAATCACTTACAACGGATTTCATTTGACATGAATTTAAATTTCATTTTGCAGCCTGGGAATCCAAGTGGTGGCGGCATGGGAACAGTGCCGCCAAATTTCGGTATGCCTTCTGGTATTCCCCCGCCACTTCCTCCTGGCCCCCCACCACATGGACAAACACCACAGTAGGTCTTATTTGTACATCTCACAGACTTTGTTTCTTTTGCTCAAATTCCTGTATTTTTTTTGTTGGGGGGTTATCGGTATTGAGTTCTACATGTACCTTGTAGAATGAGTTTCTTCATAGTGACCATCTTGTTAATGAGTTTAGAATCTTGAAGTGTGTCGGATCCTCAGAGATTAGCTTGCTATTTGCAGTCACATGCAGGTGAAATTGTTAAAAGTAGACCCGTGAACATTAAATTTCATCCCATGATAACTACGTGATTTACAACATATATTCGTAGAAAGTGATTCACTGGAAACCCGGATCAGTGCAATGTCTGGCTTTGATTGAATGTAAAATGTGGTCAGATTGATCTTTAATAATCGGGTGTGCTGATCTTGATTCCTATTAGCATGGTTTATAGCAAATAATGTAGTCCATTATTTGAATAGTGATACTTGTGGTATCTAGTTTCATGCATCGCCTTGAAAAAATTTTGATCGTATGATTTGATTTGTTTGTTTTTTCTTAAATACTGAGAAAAATATGCTTGCTTTGTGGTTCACAAGCCACCATATCTGTGCAAACCTCAACTACAAGTGATCATTTTTATGTTTTCAAGTTTTAAACTTTTGTCTACGACTTTTATTTCAAGTAACAACAATACTCAATCTTGTCAAAGGTGAGGTACAAGCCTTGAACCTTGAAAGTTATAGTGAATGAGAAATATTTTGAAATAGTTCTTGAATAGACAAGTCCTAAGAAACTTAGGGGGCGTTTATTAGAGAAAATACCCTTTGTTTTTCATTTTTATATTCTAAGAAAACATGGAAAACATAAAACGCGATCAAATCATAATTTTTCATTTTTTTTTTCAAGAAACAGAAAACACTGCTTTTCACTTTTCAATGAGAAATTAGAAAATACTTTTTTACTGTTTTTTACTTTTCACTTTTCATTTTTCAAATTTTAGAAACTTCAAATTATATTAACTTTTCCCTTACGCCCCCGCCTTTGCCCCCCATCACCCCCGCCAAGTAGATTAGAATATTTTTTCTAATATGGAAAATGAAAATAGCATTTTGTAGTTTTGAATGCGTTTTAAAATTTTTCATTTGTTTTCTAAAGATAGAAAAACAATTTCCATTTTCTAGAAAATTAGAAATGAAAAACTAGAAAATATTTTTCACAACTAAACGCGTCATTAGTAATGATCTTGATGCCTCGTAAGTAACATTTCCTTTGATATCAAGATTTCCCGAGTTATTTACATGGCAACGTCATATGAGAAGTTCTCTTCATGAATGCGATCGTCTACTTTTACTTGACTGTCTGCTCTTCATACGCTTGTATAGTTGTATGCATCTAAATGTATTTTGTCACTCACATAATTCTGTTTACAAAAAGATACAATGTGAAAGTGTTCTTTTAATTGGTAGGTCCAATGCCTGTTTCCAACCTACAACTCCAGTGGTTTTCTTCTTAAATCAATTATGTAGCGCTTGGTTGTGGAAAATGTTTTCTAGTTTTTTATTTCTTATTTTCTTGAAAATGGAAGAGGGTTTTCATTTCTAGTTAAATTGTCCCTGTGATTTACACAAAATCGCGGTTTACATCCCTTGAAAGATTTTTTAGTGGTTTTGGTCCGATGCAAGTTTTTTTTAGTGGTTTTAGTCCTTTTGAGGGACTAAAACCACTAAAAAAAAGTGTGATTTTGTGTAAACC
>JAOEHQ010030818.1:0-13275 GCA_025447715.1 Asclepias incarnata | reverse complement strand
GTTTGACTTTTTTGACCGAAATTTCAAACTGGTATACCAGTGGAGGACCGAAAACCGAAATACCACTGGTATACCACCGAAATTGACTACTTAGATCTAAATGAAATTTTCTTAAGAAACCTAACTTATTACTGAGTAAACTTTTTATCTCTTCAAAAGAAATAATAATAATAATAATAATAATACATATAAGAAATCGTGTTATCTTTTCCAATAACACATCAAATATCATGGCATCAGACACCATCAGTTAAAAAGATTTAATTCCGTCATATATCACGGGTATTATGTTATTACTCCCTCCATTCACCAATGTTATTGTCCATGTTTTCTTTTTGGTTTGTCTCAAAATTATTGTCTATTAAAAATTAGATACATATTAGGCTAGGAGGAGTGACTCCCCTCCCTTGGCAACGGTACAAATTCAGCGCTCACAAGCAAGATAGCGTGGAGACCCAAAGCGAGACAGCCGTGTCCATTTCCTTCCTATCCCACGCGGTACCACATATAGGGGCGGTGTTCCCTTGCGGTATCAGCTAGTACCACATCCGTAATTGAGGCACTCCGTTTGGCCTTACGGACCAAGTTTCTCATTTTACCCTCAAGTTGAACTTATTTTTACATTTTTACATAACTTAAAAATACTTTAAATAATAAGTTAAGGGTAAAAGTTACATTTAATATACAAAGTAGCAATAATTAATGTTTTTTTAAACCGCGTGTTTTTATCTGCTTGACAATTATATTGGGACAGACGAAATGATAGTTAAAGCACAAAAAGAATACTATATTCTATCATTTCAGTAGTTCTGGTAACTGTTGTAATGAAAAGCATATTATACATCCTTTTTTATAAAAAGAAAATGGTTGTTAAACATCTAGGCTTGGTGTTTTTTAACACAACTTAACAAATATATCAATTACTCCGTAATTTGCAACAACTGCAAATAAAGTGATTTCTCTTTTAAAAACTAGGGTATGTTTGGTAGAAGGAAATGAAAGAAGAGAAATGGAAATGAAACTATTTCTTTTGTTTGGTAGCATTAGGAGTTGAGGACACAGAGAAATAATGGAGAAATCAGAACTCTCGGGAAACTAAATTGCACTAGCTTCATTTCCTTTGTTTTAGCGGAGAAATTGAAGAAATGCTAGGGAAACAATTTTAGTTTATTTTATTATTATTTTTTCCATGCTAAAAGTAATATACATCTTTAGTTTCATTAATATGTCATATATATTTTTTTTTTCCGTAGAGAAAATATAATTTCTCAGGTTAATTTCTCTATTTATACCAAACAAAGGATTTTATTGAATTTCCCATTCAATTTCATTTCTCCATATTTCATTTCTCTGTTTCATTTCATTTCACTGAATTTTTCCCTATCAAACGTGTCCACATTTTAAAAAGTAAATCAAGATACCGTAAAATGACAAGCTAAGCTAATGTAAAAGCACTTCAAGCATAAGTTTTCAAAATACATAGTTAAATGAAACTTTTTGAACCAAGAATATTCTAAGAGGCAAGGCCGCAAGGGGAGTATCCTCGGGTGGTCTCGGCATTTCCTTCATGTCTCTCGCCTCTCAACCCCCAGACGGAGACCACCGCCGCAGGGTGAAATATGTAGAGTCGGAAAATGAGTGTTTTTCCTTTTTTTTTTGGTAAGTGATCGTGGGAAAAAACAGTGATTTGATGCTAATGTGACAATAGTAGTAATTCAATGTCAATGAATCAACTGTCGCTTGCTTTTTTTTCGAACTATAAAGATGAAGAATTAGAGATAATCAAGAAAAACCGTAACCCCTCTTTTTTTTTTACAATTCTAACAATTAATGATACTGATTACTATAAAATCCTTCAGCATGATACCTTTCTGACTGAATTGATATCAAAGATGGTTCATAATAACTAAAATGTATATATACATTTAAATATACAAATAGAGCAGTTTTAGGAAGAAAAGCCGGAAATTAAATACAAATACCTGTAATACATGTTTTTATTACTACAAATTACAACATGAAAATCCTTAAATTTCTAAACCCTATTATCTGGTACAACCATGGATATGCAAATTCATCATATGAAAATTTGGAATTTAAAGCATATCACATTACATCATAATACAAACAACATACTTTTTGACCAAAAGTTTACACTTCAATCGGCTCTGGCAAAGCCTCTGGTGGGGGGGCACCCCCGCTACCGTTGAGGACCGTCACATTTCCGTCAGCATCAACGTCAACAATCACTGAGTCGCCCTCTTTAATTTCACGCGAAAGCATCTTTTCCGCCATACTGTCTTCAAGAAGCCTCATGATGGCTCTTCTTAATGGCCGAGCACCATAGCTCGGGTTGTAACCTTCCTCGACCACCCTGTCTCTAAACCTCTCGGTCACTTGAAGCTCGATTTCTTTGACTTTTAGCCTCTCGAAAACTTCCTTCAACATGATATCAGCAATTTCTTTGACTTCCAACTTGGTCAACTGTCTGAACACGATCATTTCGTCTAATCTGTTCAAGAATTCGGGTCTGAAATACTGTTTTAGTTCTTCCGTCACCAAGCTCTTGATTCTGTTATAGCTGCTGTCTTTCTCATCATAGTCAAGGTCAAACCCGATTCTACGCCCACCTTTTTCAATAACACTGCTACCGACGTTCGATGTCATGATTAAAAGAGTGTTTTTAAAGTCAACAGTTCGTCCTTTGCTGTCAGTCAACCTTCCATCTTCAAGAATTTGAAGCATCATGTTAAAAACATCGGGGTGAGCTTTTTCGATTTCGTCAAAGAGGACGACGGTGTAAGGGCGCCGCCGAACCGCCTCCGTTAATTGACCACCTTCGGTGTAGCCAACGTAACCTGGAGGTGAACCAATGAGTTTCGAGACGGTGTGTCGTTCCATAAACTCACTCATATCGAGCCGGATCATGGCTTCTTCTGAGCCAAAGTAGTAGGCAGCTAGGGATTTAGCGAGTTCGGATTTCCCAACACCAGTGGGTCCGGAAAAGATGAAGCTGGCGATGGGGCGGTTGGGGTTTTTCAAACCTACTCGGGCTCGGCGGATGGCTCGGCTTATGGCTATAACTGCTTCATCTTGACCAACGATTCTTGTGTGGAGAGTTTCTTCCATTTTGAGGAGGCGATCAGATTCATCAGCAGATACTTTGTCTACAGGTATGCCAGTCCAGGAAGAAACAATATGCTGAATGTCCACCTCTGTTACAGTGGGACCTTCCTCCCCTGCTTCGGTTTCTGCCTTGCTCATCTCTTTGTTTTTATCCACGAGTGCTGATATCTGAGTCTTTAGATCCATTTCTCTATCCCGCAACTCCCCAGCCTGTACACATAGTATTAAAATAAGTCATTCATAAAATGACCATTCCAGACTAGAGGTGGCAATATCGAACATACACTAATAATATAGGTCGATTTGGGTTGTGTTTTATCACAAAAGGGTTAAAAACGTCAAATCAGATGTTTAGCTTAAAGGGAAAGGTGAAAAGGTAAAAATCGCTGACAAGCTATTTTTTTAAGGCACCCAACTTCCTGAATTAATTTTATTTAAAAATATACATTATTATTGTGATACTACTGCTGTTCTAATCATAATTAACACTTTAAATATAAACCAAAAAGAATTAGCCTGTCAAGTGTTGACCCAACCCAGCCCAGCCAATTTTACTTGGAATTGATTATTTATAAATTCACTTGCCAGAAAGTGTTTATAGGGCCCTCCAACCCGACCTGGCTCATTTTAAACCGTACTAAAAGATGACCGATTTAACCCAAACCCATTTTGACCCCACCAGGAACCACCCATCCTGCACCCCCAAAAGATATAGCTACCTTCTCGAAATCTTGTCCCCGAACTGCTTCATTCTTCTCTTTGGTTATCTGCCTAAGCTCTTTCTCAAGTTCTCTGGCTTCCTCTGGTAGCTGCAGGCCATAGATTATTAATGTATGGCCTATCAAAAGCTAAAGCAAGTAGAAGAATGACATAAGAAAACACCTACTTGTGCATGACGAAGTCGAACTCGAGAGCCAGCTTCATCTACCAAATCAATCGCTTTATCTGGAAGAAATCGGTCACTGTACGTATATACAGAAAGTCATCAGATGAATACTCGAAATGAAAACAATAAATTCAGCCTAAAAATGGGTCAAACGGGTCGAAAGTTGCCCACAGTATATTTTAAAAGCATACAAGAATACAAACTCCTTAATCAATTTATTCGAAGGAATTTTGAGCCAGTCCCTTTTGACCCATACCAAAAACAACTTGTTTCAGCCCCAACCCATTTTAACTTGTTACACAATATACCAGGGAGTTGAAAATGAGCATTCGCTAGATCCATGTACCTGATGTACTGGTATGATAATTGCGCTGCAGCAACTAATGCTTCGTCGGTGTAACGGAGCTTATGGTGAATCTCATATCGTTCACGAAGTCCCTTCAAAATCAGTATTGTTTCATCAACTGTTGGCTCCGGTACCTTAACGGGTTGGAATCGTCGCTCTAGTGCTGGGTCCTTCTCAATATGCTTCCGGTATTCATCAAGTGTTGTTGCACCAATGCACTGTACCATTCAGGCATTCACAATTGTAAATAGCCAAGAAAATAAAAGGAATTCAGAAGTATAGATGCACATAGTACCACCAAAAGTGTGTCACTTGTAACTTACCTGCAATTCACCTCTAGCAAGAGCTGGCTTCAAAATGTTAGCAGCATCAATAGCTCCCTCTGCAGCTCCAGCTCCAATGAGTGTATGGACTTCATCGATAAATAGAATAATCTCATCACTTTGTTTAATTTCCTCCATCAACTTTTTTAGTCTCTCCTCAAACTCTCCACGGTACTTTGTACCAGCCACAAGAAGACCCATATCTAGAGTTATCACCTGAAAAAGCAGAAAAAATTGCATAATTTTGATTAGCATGTTTCACCTATAACACCTTTGGTACTAATCTAGGTGACTTGCTTATAATGAATCCAAAATGAATATAAAGTCATCAAAAAAAGTAATCTAGTGCAAAAATATATTTAGGTAGACTCATATCATAACACCCTTTAGGAAGTACCCTACACCACAACATATTTTCGACAACCTTTATATACATTTGGCCATTTTACCCATTTACAAATGAATTGGTGACCCGTGGTAGATACGGGTCACGCTTTCTCTGTAACGAGTCAAATAGATGAAATAAAAAAGTTCAGCTAAACAAAACTCATCAAAAGTGCCACAAAGTGTACTTCTAATCCATAAAACCTACTAAACACTTTATTAAGAAAACTTGGGTACTGTTGTATTGGTATAACTTATGAATCTGATACGAACCAAATGCTCGTATAGAAGTAAAAATAATTAAAAGATAGGTAATCGATATTCGAGAGATCGATCAACTCTCCAAGAGTCTACTTTTGAGAGGTAAACCAACTCTCCTAATTAATAACCAATTTACCAATAATATTCAACCTGATAATATTATAGCCCTAATGCCCTATTTATAATAAAAGACTTCCTAATAACTCAAAACCCTAACTTAGCGAACAAGTAATTAAATAATAATAAACTAATAATAAAACGACACTTAACACCCTTGACAATCTGGGTCATATCATTACTCCCGCCCCCAAACAACACCTTGTCCTCAAGGTGTTGCTTTTTCAAAAAATTGCCTTGAGTAATTCCAGGATCCCAAATCATGACTTGAAATTCCATATCTTGCTGATCATCTTGAAATTGTAAAACAGATCCAATCATTGATTCATCGTCCAACCATATCCTAAGCCTATGTTCAACAGAACTAGAGTGTTTTGAAGACTGCGCAATAGAATTATTAAGCTGCCACTTCAGCTTCATATCAGGGTTGAACATGCTATGGTTTTGCCTTACACCTCGTAGTGTACTTCCGATAAAGATACTGTCTTTCTCAGCAAAAAAATTTCCAGCAACAGGTTCACTAGGGAAATCTTTCAGCAAGGCAGTCTCACTTAGCACCAAAGCAGCCTCACCGTGTTCAATAAACTTATGACCTAAATCTTCTGACACCACCATGATTGGTGCTGTAAGAGCCGCTTCCTCATCACGTGAGGCAACCATAAACTCGTCTGTACTGCTACCATCTTCATCGCTTTCTTCCACTGTTGTAGGTTTGGTAGGATCATCATGACACTGAGTTTCTGCGAGAATATTTTCCTGGTCACTCTTATTCCCCGATTTCACTTGTATTAGTTCCTGCCTTTCAGCAAGTTGGTCCTGGATATCCCATATATCCATCAACATACTTTGCTGAATTATTGCCATTCTTTGTTCAGATCTCAACATCTCCTTTTGGATCTTGTAGAAAGTCTGCATACTGGCTCGATGTTCTTCCATTATCTTGGACCTGAAGTACGCCATGGATTTAAACAATCAAAAACAAAAACTTTTTTTAATTCCTCGCCCGTGAATAGTGACGATGAACAGTAGCGTGAATAGTGTTTTCTGGTGATGAACAGTAGCCGTGAATAGTGTTTTTTCCTTTTTTTTTGTCATATTTTTGTCAAGTTTTAACAGGTTAATGCATTAGTATCGGAAGTCCACAGCGCCTTATGTGACCATTGAAATTCCGGATGACCGAGTTCGCCCGTCGCCCGGCTGTACTCATAACTGCATCAGGTCTTCAAGGTGAACAACCTTTTGTAGATGGAAACAATGTAGGCAAGCAAAGTCGAAATAACAACTCACCTGCCGAATCACTATTCCTGAAAATGGATGGCGCCTAAGTGCGCGATCTACACCTGCTCTGTGTCCAGTTGTGTGTATGGCTTACCATTGAGTTTAACGACACTACAACAGTGTCTATGTGTGTGCTTTTTCAACCATCATCTGTTATAAATATTTTATCATGCTTGAAATATATCCCCTTAACTCTCTTTACTTGCAATTCCGTCTCCGTCAACCATCGAAACCCTGTGTTATCGATATTGAGGCTTTGTGCCTCCCAGTTTCTGTTGTAGCTCCAATAGTCATATAGGCCTCCACCCATTTGTTCGCCGCTAGAGTAGGTCCCACTTCTGTTCCACGAAGAGGTTTTCTGTCAGGCTGCCAAGGTCTCTTGAGTTTGTGAAGAAGGTAGTCGGTCCCTGGTGAGCCGCCCCATCGTCATTCCACCATAGTGTGGTCTGTTCCGAACATCATTCCCGTCCTAAAACAAACATCTTAAAATATTTTCTTAGTCCTTACCATCCCTGAAAACGGTTCCCTTGTGGGCCTGTGGCCATTACCACCGTTCATGCGATCACTATCCGTGTTTCCATTCCCTTGGCCGTTTCCTTGATTGTTCCCACCATTGCCCTGACCCAAAACCTGATCACCGGCGCCACCCTTCACCTTTATCGTCTTTTCTTTATCATAGTCCAGCCCATCCGTATAATCTGTATACGATGCATATCATGCAGATATTTCTTGTTGGCTGTGTTCCGCTTCTAACGATAATTCCAAGAGTAATGTGACCTGTTGCTTAATCTTAGTCGTCTCTTTCTGCATTTGTCTGGTGAGCCACAAGATTCTGTTGCCCAATCACAAGATTCTGTTGTGAGTCGCGGTAACCAAAGCTCGAATCTGTGCAACCTCTGTATCCATCTTCTCTTTCAAGGCTTTAGTTTTCTTGTTGGCCATGATAACAGAAAGTTACCTAGCACCCTATGAAGCTTTATAGTGGTGCTGGTGAATGCGTCCAAACAGGCCCCTAATTCTATCAATGTTATATTTAGGAAACCACTAGGAAGATCCGTGCAGTTACTTATTTGTAATAGTATAGCTTAGGTAATCATATATAATGCAATATTTATTTAGAAATTTTTTCAAAAAGTGTTAGAAGAGTTTTTCCAGATTCAACCCAACCCCAACTGACCAGCCCATTCTGCTGCCTCTAGTATTGGATGTCTTTTTGCCTTTTGAAGTCTTGTATTGATGATGATGCATGGCATGCAAGTGGCACTTGCAATTACTATTATTAGTATTATGGATTTTACTTTTCAGACTTCTTTAACCTTTCTATTTGTAATTGTATGCATCTCTTCATTGTTTAGATGTTTTGAAATAACTTAGGGTGTATTGTAGAAAAGTAGGAGTATTTTCTAATAAAATATTCATGGGAAATATGGAAAACATAAAACGTGTTTAAATGTGATTTTTCCAAAAACATTTTCCATGAAAACAGAAAACTCAGTTTTCTAATTTATAACTATACTTTGGAAAACTCATTTTTATTGTTCTCCAAGTATTTTCCATTTTTGAAATGGAAAACTCTTTGTGTTTTCCACTTGACAACTAAACGTGTTTTCAAAATTCTCAAGGGTTTTCTTGAGATAAAATAACTTTTCATTTTATTGAGAATTGAAAATAGAAGATTAGATAAAGTTTTCTATAACTAGAGGCAACCTTCGTATTTACAATAAACCCTTGTGTTTAAAAATTAAAAGTCATTGAATCTTGTAGCGGCACCTGCATCCGGAGGACTTGCACCTGCCATTGATTTGACCGATAATGCTTTGAAGCATTTAAACAAGATGAGGTCAGAAAAAAGCGAAGATTTATGCTTGAGAATTGGCGTTAAGCAAGGTGGATGCTCTGGCATGTCTTACACCATGGAATTCGAGAGCAAGGAAAACACAAGACCAGATGACACAGTTATGGAATACAATGGTTTTGTCATTGGTATGCTTCTATATTGTTTCAGTTATCGCTATATGTAGAGAAAATAACTAGATGTGTCCAAATTGGCAATTTTTGTATGGATAAAAATGGTACTTGTCGGTTCGGGTCGACCCAAATCACTTTTATTCATAATTGTAAAATGTTTCAAAGCGGGTGAGAATTCTACCTAGATTTGTCATTTAAGTGAAATGTCATATAAAGTTTATATATGCTTTTCTTCTTCTTGTTTTTACTTTCGATTTCCTGATTTTAGAAATAAGATATTTCTGAATGAGATTTCAAAAAGATGGTAAACATTTTTCAGGGTGGAGGAACAAGTATAATGGTTTTTGATGCATGATCTATTTCTTTAATTTCTTGTGTGATTTATGGATTGTTGATGATACTTTTATTTGCTACTTGTGCAGTTTGTGATCCAAAGAGCCTTCTTTTCATATTTGGGATGCAACTAGACTTTAGTGACGCACTTATCGGAGGAGGATTTTCATTCAAAAACCCAAATGCTACACAAACATGTGGTTGTGGTAAGTCGTTCAACGCATAGATGTGAAAGACTATGTACTTACAGACCATTTGGTTGTATTCAACATGTAACCAATACATAATATCAGTAAAACTAGTGGATAAGTTCAACATTCATCAAACCCATATATAGTCTATTTTATATTGTATTTTGCATATGAAAATTACCTTTACGGTTGAACCTATTGTACTGAAAGTGCTACATCAACACATCTCAATCTCGTCAATAATCGCAGAGATTTTCCAAAATGTAAGTGTATTCTTCATTTTGTCTCTAGTTGGCCAAAATTGTATTTGGGATGGTTTTTTGTTGTTTAAGATGACCAGACTGGACCCGGGAATTTCTATAGATTAGTCTTATAACATCCAATATTTTAAGATACTTGTTATTTAGAAAGTGTAAGATGCATTGTGAGGCATTAGATCTAGATCAATGGGCAAGATTAATGGGGTGAAATCAAACATATCCATTTTCTTAACAAGCATAACTTTTTCATTCTTGAGTTTAGTTTAATGGAAGAGATCCTTTGTGAGTGAAAAAAGAGTGGTTTTTCTTAAGGGCTCAGTACGTAAACAACTTTACACGATTTGTCATAGTGTGTATCGAACTTCAATCCTGTGCATTGTATGTAATGAAGTTTCAAATCCCGATTATTGTATGTATCTGGGTATGTGTGGCAACCATATAAGCTGTCACGTCGTCAGTTTGCAAGTTTTTGATTGGTCAGGTACATACAATAACTGATATTTGAAATTTCATTACATACAATTCATAAGAACGAAGTTCGATACACACTATGACAATTCGTGTAAAGTTGTTTACATTCTGAGGTATTACATCCTTTTTTTTAATTGTGAATCTTTTATTTTTATTAAAATAATTTTGCTACTTACAAACCATACAACTTGATCAACTTGATTGATCAAGTTGAAATATAACTTTAGAATAAAGACAAGTGTTCTGTACTCTTTAGACCAGACTTGCTATCTATACTTTCACCGTATTTTTGACTAACTTTTTTTTCTCGTTTTGTGGTTTCGACTCTTTTTGTGTTGCTTTTTGCTATGACCTTATAAAATTTGATCCGTCAAAAACATAAAATACGAAATTTACAGACTTGGACATTCTTTTTAGATGCTTTTGAATCACAAAAAATGGATTTTGACAATTATGCACTTTTTTTAGATATATACGCTTAAGACTCTTAACAAAGAGTATTTAGTTTAAATTCAAATTCTTTTAACTAAATTTCATTGAATTCTGTCAATCAAACACATAACAGGTTTTAAAAACTTTCAAATTTCAATTCCTTCAAATTTCAATTCCTTTAATACATTACAATTTATTCAAAAAAATTATGTGAACCAAACAGCCCCATAAAATTTAAGAATATATATAAACATAAGATGGAAGTTATAAAGTTTCTTAAAACCAATGTGGGATAATAAGAGTTTTATGTTTTCAACTATACTAAATGATCAGTTTATACCATATTACTTATGGAAAAAATTAAAGTAAGAATGCAAACCTTATAAATATTGAATCAAGTGTAAGTCTGTTGAGATTGATACACCCTTTTTGAGATCCATACACCCCAATTAATGAAAATGGACCCACCTCTAACAATAATAACTTAATAAAAAATAATTTATATGGGCCCACCACTAACAACTTAATAAACAATATATTTTCAATATACTTTAATTTAAGGGGATATCAAACATCATTTTTAAATATATTTAGTTTCAAACATCATTTTTATTTTTTATCGTTATTATTATTATTAAAAATATATTTGTGAAAATTTTAAAATCAACTCATATAAACGGGTCTTGCTAACTAATAGGATTGTAGTTAACGTGCTTAAATTATTTGTACTCTTACCATAAAATTCAGGGGTGGGCTTTTGATATGAAAATGTACAATATTTTTATGCACGTTAACTACAGTCCTTAGGGATACATTTAGCATTTTCCTAATAATAATTCAATATATAAACGGGTCTTGCTAACTAATAGGGCTGTAGTTAACATGCTTAAATTCTTTGTACTCTTATCATAAATTTAGGGAGTGAGCTTTTAATATGAAAAAAATATAATATTTTTATGCATGTTAACTACAGTCCTTAAAGATGCATTTAACATTTTCCTAATAATAATTCAATAGCTTTTCCTAATAATACACTAAAGTTAAAAAAATACAATCCATACTATTTGGGCCCACTAATTTTTTTTAGATCCATACACCCCATTAATTATGGGGTGTATGAATCTTGCCTCACTTTATTTAAACGGTTTCAAGTTCAAGAAGACAATACCACCTCTTTTTCCCCCTGTTTTCTCTACACTACCAACATCTTTGAAGTTGTTTCACCTTTTACCCCCATCTCTTATGTCTTATGAATTCCTTCCCTTTAACTTTAATAATTACTAATTAAATTTTCAACCCAAAACTCAAATTGGCTTTAGTTGATCTAATCCTTGGCTTTTATCTAATTTCATTGGCTTCCATGAGGGGATCCAAAAATGCAAGTCGATCCGTCGCAAAGCACAGAGCAAAAAAAAACGTTTAAAAAACAGATTGATCGATGCGTGCTAGCTAAAGCTAACAATCTTAACTAATGAATGTCTGAATACCAAGTAGTGTATGTAGCTTATGACAAAATTCTCCCATACATATATAGTCCACAAAAGTAGGATTAGGATGACCACTACTTCACTTTGTTGGCCTTAGGTTACCAAATAACTTTCTTTAACCAAACCCACTGGTTCCCTATAAAACTAACTACTTCACTCTTTTTTTTTCTCTTAACTTCTCAACCTAATTAAAATCATCTACAAACTAAAATCTCCCTCTTGGAACCCTTTTACAATCACAAAATTTATAACCATGACTCCACAATTATCACAATTCCAATACTTCACTCCTGAAGAAAACTCACCCCCTTCCTCTACCAACTTGTACATCCAAGATCCTATTTCTGTGCTTCATATGACCACTTTCTTAACCAACCCCCCTGAATACTTCTCCTCAAACCCTTCGTCTATCAGCACCAACTCAACGTCTGATGAAGCCGACGAGCAACAAATTGACATCATCACTGAGAGGAAACGAAGAAGAATGATATCAAATAGGGAGTCTGCTAGAAGATCAAGGACAAGGAAACAAAGGCAACTCGATGATCTTTTGTCACAATTGGCCCATCTTAGAACTGATAATCAGAGCCTCATGGAGCAGTTGAACCATATACTAGAAAGCCATGAGCGAACTGTTGCAGAAAATGCACGATTAAGGGAAGAGACAACCGACATCAGACGAAAGCTTGGTGAAATCCAACTTGCTAACATTTCATCAGATATGCTTTCTGAGTTCTAGTTAGTTTGCTTGGAGTGCATGGATAACAATATGAATCTGTAAATTATGTAATGCATTTCTGCCTTCCGTAACATGCAAGTTAATGTTTCACTTTCTTGTTTCAAGAACGATGTACAAGTGAATGAGTTTCTGTAATCCAAAACACGTTTGTGTGAATTATTATGGTGGTTGATCGATCAGATGAAGTGTTGCAATAACATATTAATTCTTTAGTTAGTCCAAAAGAAGCCTAGCCTACACTAAAACCTGTCTAATGTGTATTCCACACACAATATATATATATATATATGATGTATGGATCAATTGGTAGAAGAAGATATAATGAAGACGACTAGTCGATCGATGATTATAACGAGGTCAATAATGGTGAAAAAGTTTCAATGGACCCAGGTATGCTTATACGCATATACATACCAAAATTGGCAAGGGTAGTGACTTGTTATATCCTTTATCTATGCAAGTTCCATTTGCATAAAAGCTAAACTGAATTGGTTTGGTCGCGTTTAGTTGTAGAAAATGTTTTCTATTTCCATTTCTAAATTTCTAGAAAATGGAAGGAGTTTTCCATCTCTAGAAAACAAATGAAAATTTTGAAAACGTGTTTAAAACTAAAAAAATACTATTTTCATTTTCCATATTAGAAAACATGTTCTAATTTACTAGGGGAGGGGGG
>JAOEHQ010030807.1:0-13278 GCA_025447715.1 Asclepias incarnata | reverse complement strand
TTAGTAGACACATAGGCCTTTTCAAAAATATAAGATTTACCTCCTAACTCAATCGTATGAAGGCTACACAATTTTTGTAAAACGACTGAAATTTCAGGCCTTCTTGGCCCTTTGCTTTGATTACTAATTCGACACCCAAACGAGTTCAACACCTAAAACTCTTTTACAGAATTGATATACATACCTGGACTTATTTCTTTATCACTCAAAGCTCGAACCAATTATCAAAAGGAAGAGACATGAATGGCTTGATATAGGGAGAATTATGGAGAATGATTGCTAAAGAAGAAATAATTGAAATGGTGGAGTGGTTAGATCCTTATGACCAGCAAATCATGGCCTAACTGTACCACTATCTCCTGTCCTCACTTTCCCATATTAACACTTTATCCCCCCTTGACTTATACGTAGATCAACTAAGGCACAAACTACTAATCGGTAACTCATACGACTATACAAGCCCTTAACGGTAAACTTAAAACTATGAAACCATATCAAAATCATCATCAACTTATTCAAGCATCACTTTAATCATCGTATTAATAGCATCAAATCATATCATCAACTAACGGCATCATAATTCAACTAACGATTCAATCAATAAAACTAATGGTTGACTAACGGTCAAAGTCAACGTCATCGATAAAAGTTTAGGATGTTACATTAAAAAGGAATAAGAAATTCCAAAAAGTGTTGCGAATATTACATATCATGTGTAACATATATATTCATGTATCATGTCAAGTATTTCTTTCGATAATTAATTTCCACCGCATAACCCATAAAATATGATGACATTTCCTTTTATTTTTAGTATTACAAGTCAAAATGATATTGATGAGCATTAAATTGAGCTTGATTTACTCAATGTATACAAGTGTTGCTTATAAAAAGTCATTTACAACCATACCCAAGTTAAAATTGTTATACTTGATATTGGGGAGGGGTGGATCATCAAGATGGGAATAGGGCATGCCTTGAACATCAAGGCCAATAGTTTAATTACTATGATAGTTGTTTTAATGTTGTTAATCCAACCAGGGAGGGCAGGGGTGTACTCGTGTTGGGGAGGATGTCTAAATCAATGTGCGTTTCTTGTTGACAAGAAACCCAATGAAAAAATTCCATGTTTTTGGAATTGTGTGAACAAATGTTTTCCTCAACCAGGTCAAAATAATGCTAGTCCCAACAGTCCGAACAATATGCAATTAGATGCGATGAGCCTTAGTGAATCATCATCAGCGAGTGAAATCCCCGGCTCTTCGGTTTCAAATTATCCCCATAGACCTACTACTAGTAAGTCAAAATTTCTTCAGTTCGGCTTGGGCAAAAAGTACTATTGCATCATTGGTTGTTCTTTGCAAAGTTGCATGATGCCGAATCGTGGTACATTTCTTCGCTCTATGTATCTAGTTAATATTATTTCCATTTGATTACACCATGTTATGTTAACAAAGAATGATCAATTAATTATGACGTTTTTCCTTTTATTTCAAGACAATGCATGTTGTATTAATTAGAAATATTTATTGAATTTATAACGACAATCTTGATATATTAACTACACTCAAATTTTCAAAAATATATTTAACGGCAAATGTTAGTTGTTAGTAGTTAGTTTCCCCTAGTTAGTAATTAAACGTCAATGTTGTGATTTTAACCCGAGACCTTCAAAGAGACAAAGTCTTCCACTTTCCCCTTAGATCACTAGACCAAGAGCTTGACAACTTTTTATTGAATAAAGTCAAATTTTATTTAAATTAACGTCCATATTAACTGAAATTCTATATTAAAAAGAAAAGTCAATTGCCAATGAGGCACAGATCAACTTGAAAATGTCTGTGAACTGTGAGGAGGCTTCCCTGATTCTATCCATAGGTCTTGGGTTCGACCTTTCGGAGTGACAAGTTTGTCGGATTTTTCCTAGAATTCCTTAGTTGAGTCCTGCAGACTGCCTAGTTCAACTAGGACGAACAGATACAGACCCAAATCGAATGTTAAAAAAAAATAAAAGTCAAGACCCAAATCAAACGTTAAAAAAAAAAAAGTCAATTGTAAATAATAAACAAACTTTCTCTTATTTATATCATTAAGAGCCGTTAATGGTATAATCCTACCGAGAAATGTTATAGTTACAAACAAATTTTTACTAACAAGGTTTACAAACTCATATGGACTAATAAAAAAAGAAGGGTGAGTGAAGAAATAAATAAGACAAATAATTTTATTAGTGGTTATTGATATTATGTGTATTTGTAAACTTTGTTAGTAAAGATTTGTTCGTAAATTTAGCATTGTTTCTTAATCTTAAATTGGATATAAAGTTTAATTTAATACTCCGTATTATCAAATTAATGCTTTGTACGGTGACTAATAATGCCTAAAAGTATTTTTCAACATTGACTGACTTTTTTTTCTTTCTTTCTTTTTTCTTTTTTGTATTTACGTATGATGTATGATTTGAAATGCAGCCAATATAGATTTGAAGACCTGCTTGGTAAGGTGCGCCAAGAAATGCAAGTAAACGATAGTATGGCTTATATGGAATAATAATAATAAAATGTTCTTCATTATAGTACAAGTCTTGTTAAAATAATGCATTTTATTAATGAAATTCTGGAGTTGCAGTTTACTTATTACTCTAGATTTCTTTATATAAGTAAGAAACATTATATTCCTCTAGATTTCTTTATATAGTACTTATATATACATTAATCAAACGATTTTTAGAGCATCTCCGATTACCAATTATTGTTTTAAAATGAAGTTTATAAATGTTGAAGAGGCTTATAAATTTTCATTAATTTTTTTTTAATGATAATGAAAAATGTTTATGTGGCTTGAAAATATCCAAAATCTTCAAGTGGTCTAATCTTAATTCAAATTTATGTTTCTCTTTAACGTGACACTTATTTCTTAAGCTTTAAGAAGTTCAAGCATGTTAGCTCGTAAAAAATTTTGTGATACGAATTGTTGATGTGGTGCGCACGACATGACAAGGTCATGAACTTTTTGAATTGAAAAATTCGCTATTAGAGATACCCTTAGTGTTCATAAATGGGTTCTCGTCAAATTTGGAAGGATGCACTATGAGTAAATTTTATATCTTAAAAATATGACCATAATTTTTTAATATCTAGGGTTATTTATACTACATTATAAAATATTTGATAGGTGTCTTAAAATTTAAAATCTTAAATCATTTATTTAATACTCTAATCAAATTTAATGTAAAATCAATGATCCCTCCTTTTAGGGTAGGAGGCTTGGTATCCAAAGTGATATACGGGATTAAAGGGTTCCTGGTCTTTACCCTTTTTTTTTTATTTTAATTAAAACAGAAATTTAAAATTTTAATATAAATTAAAAGGTTAACATAAAATAAATGTGAAAAATATTCAAATAAAAAAAATGAATATAACTATCTTTCTTACACAACTATCACGAACGTCTAACGCTACCACCTTAAACCTTTTAACCGTGTGTCATTGCGAAACAATTTGAAACATATTTGGTTTCCGTGCATTGCACGGACTCACTTCTAGTGTTTTGTAACATATGAGATAAGTATCAAACATACTAGGATACGTTTTAAATGTGTGAATATATCTTTTGCATGTACGAAGTAATCCTTAATATGCAAGTATATATGTAGCACTTACAATCATATATCCTCAGCAAAGTACATACAAAATGGCTGAATCGATCAATGGTTGGGGGTTGTATATATTCTGGCTCAATATGCTATAAGATTTTCGATTGTGTTTCATTAAATTGTTTGGGTGTTAATCATTAGTTCAACTCTTATAACTATGGTGGTCAACAATGACAGTTCATGGTGGTGTGTATTGGCTTCAATTCTCCTGATCGAAATGGTGGTTCTACCAATGGTGTCATGTGATGGTTTGATCGACTACATGAAGTAGTAGTGGTATTACACTATTACAGTATTACTAGTAGCAGCATGACCGATAACAGGTTAGAACAACAATGGATTGCCAATTAAAATATTGTAAAATCAACTCATGCATACATAAAGACACGTACAACAACTCAATCAACTCAATAAGAATTATCAAATCCTATGAAGTGCCTAGCAATCCACCAATTTCACTCAATCCACTTATCTACACAAGCCACTTTGTCAACACAAGGTTATGCCAATTAAATCAACTCAAATAAGTTTGTGTGAAGCGACTACATAGCCTTACAGAAAACCCCAACCCCGACTGATGGATAAACCTTTCGGCGGACCATCATTGTCGTTATAGATAGGCATAACCAAATCCATGAGTAACTCGTTCCACTTGGTAGTCAATCACGTCACCCGAATTACTTTATCAACACTGATTGGGGTCACACAGGAAGCAAATGCACTACCCCTGAGTGATCTACTCAACACAACTTAACTAAATAGCCAAGCTGTTGGTTAAGCTTAACACTTTCTACTCAATGTTTGAGACTTATCAACAAAATAGATTGCAACCATTTCCACTAATCAACACTAGGGTCCTTAGCATGCACGTGACATGACAACATTAATTATGTCTAGTGTACTATGTCATCAAGTCTACACAAATCAAATACAACGTTATCACAAGTTACATAAAGCATAAACATAGCAAGGAGAGTTTTTTGTTTTTTTGGAAAAAATAAAAACAGTGTTTTTTGTTTTCTTAAAAAAAAAAAATTTTGAAAACTTTGATTCGATCGTTTTCTGTTTTACATGTTTTTTTTTTGAAAAAGAAAAAAGAAAAAAAAAAGGGTTTTCCTAGATTTTTAAAAATTATCTAATGATTGTATTTTATTTAGGGAAATTATCATGGATGACGATCCTCCAAAATGAAATGCGGATGGCGCCAAACATATAAGAAGAATAAACTTGTGAGTGCTGTGCATTTCAATCAAGGTCTCAAAATCCTAAATCAATCCATCTTCCTTTAATGGCGTCTTCTTCACCGCCGAATTCACTTTCCGATAACACGCAACTCGTTCCACTCTCCGACGCCCAGTCCTCTCTTTCCTCTGTCATCTACGGTACCTCTCTCTCTCTCTCTCTCTCTCTCTCTCTCTCTATACACACACACACACACACAACCAACGAATGATTGAGCTCAATTTCGTATAAAACTTTGCATCATGTTAACCTAATTCATTAGCGAATTCTACATATATGATTAGATAAATAGATTCATGAACACCTTTCCGATTAGGTTTAAATGTATCATATGCATATTACTACATTTTATAGAATTATGTTAGTGTTTCATAGTTGATTGTTTGTTATAATTGGATTCGAGAAAGCTATTCGGTTATTATTTTCTATACTGCAATAACTTGTACCG
Source organism: Asclepias incarnata (assembly GCA_025447715.1). Taxonomy (NCBI): domain Eukaryota; kingdom Viridiplantae; phylum Streptophyta; class Magnoliopsida; order Gentianales; family Apocynaceae; genus Asclepias; species Asclepias incarnata. The sequence goes on along the minus strand of JAOEHQ010030807.1, from coordinate 7,933 downwards.
AATGTTGATCCTAATTAGTTAGTAACTTAGATTCGCACAGTTTTCCGATCAGATATTCAAACTGCGTTATGTATGTTATATTGTTATGATTAGATGAGTTATGTTGTGAACTACGTTTTTCTTAGTTATGTGTACTACATTTTGTTTAGGTTTGTTAATGTATCGTAGTTAATTGTGTGTTAAAATGAAATCTCAGAACACTGTGAGCGCTTTATTCTCGATACTACGATCATTTGGGCTGAATGTTGATCATCTTAAGTTAGCTATTTAGAATGGCACGATTTTTAGCTCAAGTTTCATTACAAGTCTGTTTTAAGGATTATAGTAATAGTGAGCTCTATCGAGATACAATGCTATATGAGTGATTTTGCTATCTCTTTTAATTTTGTGCTAGAGGAAAGAAGAAAGAGGAAAGCTAGGGGTCGGGTTAGTGATTAGCTTACACTACTAAATACAGTATAATTTCACGTCTGACAATAGCATTGTTCAAATTAAAAACTAAGAAAAAGACTAGAGTTTATTGTGACATCAAATTTAATTCTTGTAGACTTATCAAATCTTATCCTCTGTGTGATAGGCAATGGCTATCTGGTTTATCTATGATAGTTATCCTGTTATTAAGCAAATGTAAGTTCGTCACTCCATGATTCTTGTTTTAACTGTTGTATACTTTAATTAATTCGTGATTGGCATATATAAAATATCCGATTTCTGGCCATTGGTGATAGGACCGCAATCTGTAAACTAAAAAGAGATAGACTGAATCAAAATCAGGATATAATAAGCTTTAATTTGAATTGCCCATTGGTTCGGTTACCAAACTGATAAGTTGAACAGCTACTCATGTTTGTAAGTTTGACTTCTACTGTCGTGTGTAATGAATACATCTCTGATGAGGTCTTGTTAACTTTCTTGAATGCAGAAGCGTTATTTGCTCTACTTTGAATGGTTCTGATTCCATCTTATTTAGTAATTTGATCACTCTTGTGCATTTGCAGAGCTTTCGCAGCAAGTGCAAGCTGGAATGGAAAATATGCTTAAGATGATCACGTGAGTAAACTCCTTAGGAAACCGGTATTAACGTTAGAGTAAGGGCCAGTAATCACTCAATTAACAATGAGATTGTGAGAGCTTTATGCTGAGTACTGTTTTTGCCTTGTTATTTCATTTCACTCTTTTACATGCGACATTTGGCTAAGTATATACTTGCACCTTACCATTTTAATTCTCTAATTTATATAATGGCACTTTGTGGTGGCACCTGATAATATCTCGTTTTAAACTCTTATGCTCTCTTTGCCACCCCTATCCAGACTCTGATGGCTGTCTCTTAATTCAACACTCGACAGTTAACAAAGTGATCTTACTGACTACTACTATTTAGTCTATGTGAATGATCATATTCATGAAAACGTTTTTCTGTCGCTCCTTGTCTCTGTACTTATTTCTTTCATACACAGTGAAATTGACCAAAGCTCTGGTGGAATAATAGAAGACATTGAGAAATGCAGAGAGTCTGCTCTTGAGAGGAAAAGAAATCTGGAGGATGACAAAGAGCATTTCCAGAAAGCAGCTTACTCTGTGTTAGACATGCTGAACAGCAGGGATCGTAGCTAAAATTCTGGTAAGCATTTACCCTTTACTAATTTCTTTTAATCTTTCGTACAGATAAAACTTGTGAAACAGATGCTAGTTAATAGGTCATTATGTTCTGTAGTCCTTTATCTTACATTCTGCAGATGTATTTGCACACACACACTTTCTGTATATATTAAAGACTGTAGTTTAATGCAACTTTCTTCTTTGGAAAATGTTTTGGATGTTGTATCCTCATGTATTCAAGATATATACAAGTGGTCATTCTCTCTTAAAGCATTAAGATCTTCCACTTGAGACGCATCAGACATGAGAATCATGGTTCCTCTTTGGCCAAACTTCTTCTCTGCATGACAATATAACTAGGTTGGAAGCCCTCTTAAATTAAAAAATATATATTTCATATAAGAGAAGTTAGTTACTTTCAATCCCACATTAGCCACTTTTCATCTAAAATTGTATATGGCATTCAAATAAGGTGTTCTAGCTCATAATGCACCATTTTGGAACTGGATTGCTTACCTGCTAAGTTCAAAAGTTCCTCTATCGATTCTGGTAGGTGGACAAGTTTTCCTGTCATTTTTCTGTCTGTTTCTTCTTCATGTGGATGGTGGCCATGGATTACAACCCTCAAGGGAAATGTGTTTGAAAGCACAGAAGTGGGTGTTCCTGCATATAATAGCAGTAAGTTGTTAATTAGATTATTCAGCCGATAAGAATATAAAAGGAAAAATATATATGACTATACCATTTAATTAAAACATACACAATTTAGTGTAGAAAGTCGGAAAAGTGGTTTGTCATTTAACTTCAAGTGAAAAGTTATTTATTGGAGACCATGGCTTTCAAATTATCCTATCAGAATGTTCAAAGGTTTTCCTATTATTGCTTTAGTTGCTTTTCTCATTTATGTTTACTTGTGAGATACTTTAACAATAACCAACCTTCTCTATCTTCTCGGCCATAGTTTGAGGCTTCATGGTTATTTGATTCGCCAACTGGGGTGGCTTGCTGCAATGTGGATGTAAAGAAAAATGTTACCTTTCATTTGACAATGCTGAAATTTCATAGCGCCTATGAATTGGTTGTGATAAAAATGGCTAAATGGGACTAGCTTACACTGATCACCAAGTAAATAGCTGTAAATTGTAAGTGCCGAGGTCTTTGCTTCAGCAAGACTTCTTTATAATGCCAAATTGTATGAATACATCTTTACATTTGTTCAGCAATCAGTATGTTTATTCTTGCTTAGTTGCTCATACTTCATATGCCACGTCATTTTCTTGGGTGTTTTTTAATGTAGGAATAAGATACAACATGTTTTTAAAGAAGCAGAATATAAAGACTTATGAAGATATTTTCCTACTATTATTCTTATTGATATGATGGCGAGACTGATATACATATACTTATGTTAAATACTCGAGAGAAGTCCAAAAAACAAGAGTAAAGATTCTTAAATCACAATAACTTGTTTGAAATGAATATTAAAAAGTAAAGACACCGTAATGATGTGATCATTGCCAAACTGAATAATAAGTTATGCTTAATTTAACTAAGCAAACTTGTTCTAGTTGTATGGCTAACAGCTAACAGCTTATACAGTTACTTCATGTATATTTGTTCTTATGTATTAGCCCATACACCACGCTAATTAACCTGATTTGCACTATGAACTACTTAACTGAAGTAAACATGTCAATCAGTTGTGGAAACACCGAAATTCCCATGTCCTATAAAGATTTATCTACTGAGTTAGCAGTTATGATAATGCGGTCAATTGTAGATATAATCTACTTACGTAAAATTCTATTAAGTATTACCTCAAAATTCAAGTCCAACAGAAGCTCTGTCAAGAATGGCATCTCATCTTGCACCTCCTTCTTTAAGTTCTTCAGATACTGCGAACAAACATGTCAGTTTATAAATAAGATTTATGCTTATTAATAGGCTGTGAAAGTAATATGACATGGCCACAAGAACAGGCTTACATGTTTTCAGGCTGAACTAATAGGGATTTGTGTGTTAATTTTAAGGAGTTTTTGAGATATATTATTTTTGAGCTTTATAGTTAAACCCTAAAGACATATTTGAATGAGACCTGTGTGAAGTTTGACATTATTGTCTTTCCGTCTTCATCAAGTGGCTGCACTAGTTGCTTGAAGTGATGATGACTAATCCGGACTACCTGAGAAAGTTTCTTGCTTCTCACTGTGAACGGTTGGGGGATGTTGAAGAACACCCCAATTTCCCCAAACATATCCATCGGGCCTAATTTTATCAAGAACTGGAACATAGAAAGGGACATTGCTTAATACCGTAACATCAGATTCACATAAAAATGACAATTTGTGTTTATCAGTTTTGCAGTTTATCATATTTTTATAATCTTCTCCTCCTAACAGAATGTTTTTTAATTTATCTGTTTATTTTTTTAATGTCTATGCAAGATCTAAACTACTTAGTGTTCTTATGCAGTACATACATCAGTGTAGAATTTTTTGCATATACTCTGGTTTTTATTATCATGTGTTTTTATACCCAGGGCCAGGATACCAGGCACAGACTTCTTTGCACGTGTCAATTTTCAAGAATGCTTGAATGCTTGATCTTGCAGTCAGCTCTATATGGTTTTAATGGTATGTAAAACTTGTCAAATTCTTGTCGGACTGAAGCTTCGTACATTATCCCAGCTAGGTTTTTGATTTACTAAGATGTTAGGTCCAGTACAATTACTTTTTAGTTGAAAAGCCTTACTTCCAAGATATATGCAGTAACCTCTAGGTGTGTTCTATACTTCTATCCATCTGATTTTTATGTATAAGTATAACCATATATCAGTGGTCATCATTCCACAACTCTCTGCATATAAAGTTGTTAGATCGCATATCCACATTATTAAGGTGCATCTTATAGTCTGTTGATGATGTATAAGCACGACTGTGCGATCTGGTTTTACATGCTAGTTAAATGCTCAATTTTATGTTGTCCAATCAGAAAAATATACCTGCTCCATTCTATTTTTGTGTGTCAGCACCTCCTGAAATTTGTAGGCTATTAGAATTCCAGATGGAGACATCAAATATGCATTTGAGTTATGAAAGATTATATACCATGGCTCCAGATACTACAATATAGAAATCTGTTGGTATCTCATTTTGTAGTATAACTTCAACCTTGGGTGGAAAGTATTCTGCTTTCAAATCTGTAACCTGCGAACAGAAAGCATGTGTTTAGAAAATAGATCACTTCCAGTACTCCGGTGTATTAATAGTTGTATTGTACAAGAAAGGAATCATACCAATTGCCTGCTGAGGTCTTCTGAAATGCCTTTAAAGAGATACGTCTTCTCAACGGTTTTTCGGAATAGATGTTGGGCAATGCTAGATCTAATTGCTTTTGGTAGGTCCTCTAGAACTTCTTCTTGCTGTAGTTCAGCTGTCTTGAACTTAAGTTGCGTGTGTGCCAACATTTGCTCTTTCAACCCTTCAGGAAGTCTGTTCTTGCTTGCATATCTTAAGATCTCATTGATCGAATCCCTCTGATAGCATTATAGAGATAGGTTAGATGGTGTAACTAGAGTTGGAAAATGGGCATGTTGATTAACGGACTAAAATAGGTCTGGAATTAAATGAGTTGTTATAATAGAACCCTTCAGGAAGTCTGTTCTTGCTTGCATATCTTAAGATCTCATTGATAAAATCCCTCTGATAGCATTATAGAGATAGGTTAGATGGCGTAACTAGAGGTGGAAAATGGGCACATTAGGTAACAGATTAAAATAGCTCTGGGTTTAAATGAGTTGTTGTAATATAAGTTCAATTGGGTTGGGATAGTCAAATAAATAGTTAAAGACTCAAATATGAATACAAAGACTCTGATGTTACAAGAATAATTGGTTAATTAAAATAAAATGATGTAGTGGTGGTAAGAATTAAGAATTCACTTTGGCGGGATTTCAACATGTTTGACAGTTTCCCTTTACCTTATATTTTTTATTTGACATTTGACCCATTTGACCCGTAAGGCATACATCATAACCCAAGTCAACCCTTTCGTAAGTAAATGGGTCGAAAATGTCATATCTTGGCTTAATCCAATTAGCAATTTAGTTAAATCGAGGAGAAACTTACCATGACAAAAGTTTTGACAGCACTATGGACGACTAGATTGGTCATGTTACCGATTAGATAAGAAGTGAGTCCGATGTTGAACAACATATAAAAGATATTGAACACCTTCTCCCCTGGATTTACTGCATGCAAATCTCCATAGCCCACTGTAGTAAGGGTCACAATTGACCAGTACATTGAATAGGTGTATCCCAGCCAAATGCTTCTATCCTCAAAGTTGCCATTAATAGATCCGATCCATGTATGATCTGCGGGTTTATGATGAGTGGCTATCCAGTAGTAGAAGCAGCCTGCTGAGTGTACTGCAAATAGTGTTACCTGTGATAATTTAAACCATAAGTTAGTCTAGCAACATGACATTTATTGGATGGGGATGTGGATGTGGATGTGGATGTGGCAATACAGGCGGGTAGGGCAGGTTGGATCATGTATTAAAATGGGTAAATTTCTTGTAAGGGTCCAAACAGGCAAGGCAGGATTGATTTGGTAACACTTTTTGTGTGTGTCTATTTCATTATGAATAATCATTGCATTAATTATAATTACAAAAACAATATCATTGCACCAATAGGAAAAATATGTAAATAAAACGATTCATGAGGTTGTACGCATTATAAATCTAGACTTTGGGAGACTTCTCTCTCATTCGACCCACTAACTGTGTTTTAGTTTTAGTTAAAGTTTTCGATTCATTTCATTTGACCCGTTTGAGTTTAAACACATTGTGAATGGCTAAATGATTCCACCTTTAGGTAAAAGTCAACCAATTTTTAAGTTGTGTTATAGCAAGTATGATTAAATAGTACTAACAAATACAAGTTTGAGGGTTCTTGTCCCGAAGTAGCTGAAACGTGTATCCTTTTCTAGCCTGTTCAGGAAACAAGTGACCGTCAGTGGATATTTATCCAAGCATACTGACATTTGGAATAGAATATTATATAAATACTTAATACTAATTCAAGATTATCATGGTTTCTACCTTGAGAAGAGCTCGCTAACACGCCTTAGCCGCCACAACCGTAGCAGATTAAGAAACCCAAAGACCTCCCCACGGTGCAGCTTTCCAGTAAAGATTCGGTATATCGTTTGAAATGGCAGTGTTGATGCCACATCCATTGGGAACATCATATGAGTAACGTACCTTAAAACACACAAAAATGGAATTGTTAGTGCATGTTTTGGATGCATTTCATGGTGCCTAGAATGGTGTGTTTAGAATACCTTGTGGCTATCTTTCTATGATCATCAACGAGCAGATATGTTGACTTATCCAAGTATCCCACGAAGAAAGTTAAGATGATGTCACCGACAAAAAAAAAGTCGACAACCAAATCTACGTAAAGGAGAGAGCCTGTAGCCACCTTTTTAAAAGCTAGCTCAAATGGTGACGACCATGCCGAGTATATAACCAATACCACTAGAAATGCTTGCCACCACCTGCATCACAGGAGGTTGCAACTTTGACCAATTTACTCATGTCTCGACTCAAATGAGCCATAAATAATTTTGTTTTATTATAATTATTCAAATGGGAATGGGTCAAACGGGTCGAATGAGTTGAAAGTTGCGCTATACAACCTCTTGAATCATATTATTTACAGATTTGGTTTATTATTGCAAGTTGTTTTACTTCTTTGTAGTCATATTTATTTCATTATCCGCTTATAAATAGAAAGGCAAAAGGTGTTTACGGTTCATTATTTTTTAACTGCGCACACGAATCAGATAATATCGTTTTGGCTAGTAACCCAACAGCTAGTTAAAGTGTTTCTAGGGCACCCAGACCTAAGATTTTCATGTGGGAGACAAAACAGCTTAAAATAATAAAGAATGATCCAAGAGAGTCCCTTACGTTGGTGCTTAATGCTTTGGACCTTAGCCCTTAAGCGTTAAGTGTAGTGATTTATGGATGCTTAATCAGCTACCTATGTTTAAAGTGTCCCTCGTCATTTTTGCTAACAATAAACTTTTGAATCAAGTGTTTCGAAAAATTAAGCGGGAAATTGATTCACATTCGGGAGGTTATCTTTTCAATTTGCCGAGAAGTTATATTAGCGAAACACTGTGAAATTATTTATTTGTGAAACCGGCTCTATCTTTACTCCCTTATAAAACAAACTGCCCCTCCCCCCTTTTTAAACTTTCTACCTTTGAAATACCTAAAATGCCCTTACTAATATAACTAACACTATCCATGATTCTAT
>JAOEHQ010030796.1:0-13279 GCA_025447715.1 Asclepias incarnata | reverse complement strand
AACTGTTTTAGAAAAATGCAACATGAACGCGTTTTCTGTTTTCCATGTTTTCCAAGAAAACAAAAATGGAAAACAGGAGGTGTTTTCTTGAACTAAACGCGCCCTTAGCAATCATGACTCTATATTAAAACTCATTTCCAATTTATTAGACGTAATTTTTGAATATATTCAATCTCTTGGTAGTGTTTGTATATAAACTTGACCGACAGTTTACTTAGAAAAGAAAAATAATTTGTTAAACTTAACTTATAAATAATTTACAAATACATGTCATACTATTCAAATAAAGTTTTTTCTTTCTCTTATTTATCTCTTTTATAAAGAATTGAAATTATAACAACTTTACACTAATATCCTTCTGAACAACATTCTTTGATTTCAATTGATGGTTCTCATCGAACTAAACACGTACGTTTTGATGGATATCTTAGAGCTTTTTAGGGCCGGCAAATGAACTTCAGAGGCCTTGTGCGGCATTACAAAAGAGTCTTGATAACACGAAAATTGTGCTAACCAAACATTTTATTTCAATAATGTGTATCAGATCCATTTCAATCGGTATTGTTACCAAATTTCTAGCACTCCTTGTAATATTGTGAGCCATAAGTAGCAAAATTCAACATCTTAGGTTTAAATATAGTTGTCACGGTAACGGAGACAAAGTTATAATAACGTGGCTTAAGTTTTGCTATTGTTTCACAGTTATTTGGGACTCTATCTAACAATTGTTTTTTTTCATCTGAGTTATTTATTATCCAAAGATTATAAGAACTTAAATATTCGGTGCTACTGTTACAGAGAAAGGATAATAATAATATCCTCAATTGTGAACTATTTGAAGCTTTAAATGGAGTTTTTTTATTTTTAATTTGATGTAGTTTCGGTAAACTATTTGTACATGTTAAAGTAAGTTTTTCTACGTCCATAATACATTTCTTGAATATATCAAAAGATGTGTCATAAGAGTATCAATTGTGATAAACACGCCCTAAAACGATCAAAGACGCTATATTAGTGCGAATGACACGACATTTACCACCGATTCATCTTTATATCACACGTATTTGGATCTATGTGTGTGTTACAAGAGAAAAGGGATGCTAAACATATCCTGCTCCGAACACACCGAGTTCAACGTTAATGTTGATGGGCAGTGATGGCATCATCCACATGGTGCTCTAATCAAGTTTTCATTATTTGAAGGACTATTTGTGCAAAAACTTTATACTCAAAGGGGTTAACCATAAAACACATTCCTTCCAAAATCCTCCTGCTTTTCTGTTAAACCCAAAACCCCATTTCCTTCCTTCCCTCCCAATCACACTCTTATCTAATACTAAATGACTTCATCATCATCATTCTCACTACTCACTCAAATCCCTCTCCCGCCAATACCAGACAGCCACGTCACTCACCGGAGCATCACTCTCAGGCGAACCGTCGTTTTCCCCACCAAGAAATGGCGGTGTTCAGTCTCTCCCGGTCAACTACCACCGTCGAACCATCGAAAATCCAAGAACCCAGAATCCGGAATTGACCCAGTTGGATTTTTGTCAAAATATGGAATTTCACATAAGGGTTTTGCTCTTTACCTCCGTGAAAGGTATGTTACTAAATCAAAATTTTGATTTTTTTTTTTGTTGCTGTGTATTATATTTTTTTTAAAGGATAAATGACCCCATCGACCGGTCCAACAACCAATATGAGAGAATGTAAATTACGCAATTTGAACTCCAAACATCTGCTTTGTTATTAGTGTAGAAAGACTTCATTTTTATTTTTTTGATTTAAGAATTATGTGTACCACTGGAGGTCCTTATGGAAGCAGTCTCTTTGCCTTTGAGTAGAGGCATGACTGTCTACATCTTACCTCCCCATACCCCACTCTGGTAGGGATTGGGTACTGTTGTTGTTGTAATTATGTGTATTGTAGAACATTGGGGTTCTCTTAGGGGAAAAAAATTGTGATTTTAATGCACTAGAATGTAACCGTCTTGTCAAATTTTGCTATTGTGTATATCCAACTTTAAAGACGTCAGTGTTGTATGGATCAAACTTTCTTGTTATTGTTATTGTATGTATCCGTTACCTGTATTTTTGCTGCCGTGACAGTCATATAAGTTGATATGTTATCAAAAGTGCACCCACCATAAGTTTACAAGAGGTTATGTACACATAATAAAATTGAATTGAAAGTATGATACATATTAATAAACAATATTGAAGCTGCATACAAACTATAGCAAAACATGACAACTTAAATACATTTTGGTGCACCCAATCTAAAAACTTTGCAAGGCTTTGTTATTTTTCAATATTATAATTTTGTTTAATATTTTTTGGATATTTGTTATAAATGACAGATATAAGTCTCTCAAAGACCTAAAAGATGAGATCTTGAAGCGCCACATTGATTTTAGAGACATGGCTTCTGGGTTAGTTCTACAATACATTTCTTCATGTTTGTAGTTCAGATTTTTCTGTGTGTGCCGTGTTTAATGTTGGATGTGTGTTTTGAAGGTGATTATTGCAAACTGTTTACATTTGGTTATGGTTATATAGTTATATAGGTCAAACCATGTGTTTTCGAAAGATCATGATGATACTAGTTGCAATGAAACTAATTATCAAACTATAGCGTGAAATTAGTTGTATATACTTGTTTTATTGTAAAGTTAACGGTTACATCATTAAAGAATCAGAATTTACCGAACCTTAACTCCGTCAAGTCATTTGTTATTACAACTTCAATAAAAGTACATCTGAATATTAGCTCATGCACCATGATTTATCATGGTTAATTATCTAAGGTGGTGTTTGTTTAGAAGTTAATTAACTTAATGAGTAATTGTCTTAATACAATAAGTCATAAGGGTTTGTTTGTTTTGAACTTAATCGATAAAGTATGACTAACTGAAAAGTCATAAATATACTGCTTTATCAAATAATAAGACATTGATTTTCAGTATTTTTCTTTTACTATTCAGCACATAAAACAAACAAAAATGCCTATACTAACACCTTCTTATCAAAACTTGGAGAAGCAAGTAAGAACTTGCTGCTTGAATACCGATGATTGAGATAAATCTAAACTAACCTTATTCATCCCTATTTTAATCAGATAAGTATTTGATTAAGATTGTTCAGTCCATACTAATGACATTTAAAGAACATTAAAACACTCATAAATTTTCAGTTTTCAGTTTTTTGTTGATTCTTTCTTGTTTGTTCTTTGTACCAGATTCGAGCTGTTAGAAATGCATCGCCATGTGCAACATCGAGTGGATTTCATGGAATGGGCACCAGGTTTTCCATCATACTGGGACTGTGATCCATATTTCTCTTTAAAATGGCTTCTACATAGTAGATGTGGCAGTTTTGACCTGTTTACTTATAAATAGGTTAATTTGGATAAATTGGAAAAAATAAAATAAATTCATACCCTAAAAGGAAACAAGTCAGAGGAGTCAAAAAGGTTGAAAGTTACCCAACGTGTATTGCTAATGCATAAAACCTTCTAATTCTAGACTATTTTATTAAAGTTATTTGATTGTTATTGAATAATGTTATCTTTGTAATATTTGACTCACTAATTGCTTTAATGGAACTTCAGAAAATGAAAGAAAGTGTTTGGGGTTAAGCAATCCATACAAAAGTTACTCATTTTGATTTCAAACTCATTTGACCCATTTTTCAACCTGTCTGATACTCTGATTTGCCCAATTTGCCACCTCTGCTACTTCTAATGTTGGAAATTGCACAGGTGCGCGTTACTGTGCAATTGTTGGAGATTTTAACGACTGGTCTCCTACTGAAAATTCTGCACGCGAGGGACATTTTGGGCACGATGATTACGGCTATTGGTTCGTAATTCTTGAAGACAAATTAAGAGATAGAGAAGAACCGGATGAACTCTACTTTCAGCAGTACAACTATATCGATGATTACGATAAAGGTGATACCGGATCGACCGCTGAAGAAGTTTTCAAGAAAGCAAATGATGAGTACTGGGAACCTGGAGAAGACCGCTTCATAAAATCCCGTTTTGAAATCATTGCTAAATTATATGAGCAAATTTTTGGTCCAAATGGGCCGCAAACGGAAGAGGAATTAGAAGATATACCAGATGCTCAGACACAATATAAAAGGTGGAAGGAAGAACATAAAGATGACCCTCCTAGTAATTTACCATCATATGATGTGATCGATAGTGGAAAAGAGTATGACATTTTTAAGGTTATAGATGATCCTGTTTCACGAGCTAAATTCCGGGCTAAAAAGCCTCCGATTGCATATTGGTTTGAGACTCGTAAAGGGAGGAAAGCTTGGCTTAAAAAGTATGCACCTGCTATTCCTCATGGAAGCAAGTATAGAGTGTATTTTAACACCCCAAACGGGCCTTTAGAACGGATTCCGGCTTGGGCAACTTATGTGAATCCAGGTAATGTATTCGGTTATATTTAAGTCTTTTGGTGGTTGTTATGTAGGGTGACATAGTGACATAGTAGGGCTGTAAAACACGAAAGGGACCCTGTTCATGTTCGTTAATTAGTTAAACGAACGGTTCACGAACAAATAGTCTAACGTAGAACTGTATTCATGTCCGTTCATTTGTGCTCATGAACGGACGTAAATGAAGGTAAACAAACACAAATTAACTAATATATTACTAGAAACTTTACGATGTAAATTAAACATTACAAAAATATCCAAATTGTTAGATTAAGTTATAGATAGCTCAAAAGATAACGTCTATAACTCTATATGCCATTCGATGATGCGAATATAAATGCATGACATAAATGAACGAATGTTAATGAACAAACTATCGAATGTTTACAAACAAATAATCGAACATTCTCGAACATAAATGAACGAACAAGAGCTATTTTCATGTTCGTTCATTTAGTTAAATAAACGGATTTTTTTTTGTTCATGTACATTCGTAAATAAACGGATTTTTTTTTGTTCATGTACATTCGTACAAGTGCTGTTTATGAACTGTTTGTTGAACGTTTAGTTCATTTACAGCCCTATGACACAGTAGATAGGCTCTGAATACGAAAGTATTTCAGCACGTCTTGTAGGATTACTATATGTTGAGGTCACTCGTTGACTTATTAATGGGGTCAATTTTTTGGTTGTGATGGATCAAATGGGTAATATAAAGTTTTTAGCTAATATGCAAATGGAAATGCGGCTAACAGCCCGAAAGTCACCAAAGTGTATTCTAATGCATACAATCTACTAAAGTGAAATACAATCTACTAAGATAAAAATCATGCAGTTTGGATAAAATTTGTATTTTCGGTCCGCAAACATATTTTAGGCCGAAGGCTGGGTACCACACATTTTCCAAGATGTTACTGTTCTATAAATGTGTTGGTCAGTGGCTTAATCTGTTCCACATCATTATGCTAATTTTCTGATATTATTTACTGTCATGACTTGTTCATGCAGAGGCTGATGGAAACCAAGGATATGCAATCCACTGGGAACCGCCTCCAGAGTCTACATATACATGGAAACATAAGAAACCAAAAGTTCCCAAATCTTTGCGTATCTATGAAGCACATGTTGGTATTAGTGGATCTGAACCAAAGATCACGTCTTTTAGTGAGTTCACTGAGAAGGTTAATTGTTCGTATGTTTAGTCACTGTCTTATTTTCTTCATAATATTCTTTCCCTTTTCGGGACGCTAAATAGCATCTGAATACTTAATATTGTTAGGTTCTCCCTCATGTTAAGGAAGCCGGATATAACGCAATACAGTTAATTGGGGTTGTTGAGCACAAAGACTATTTTACTGTTGGTTACAGAGTGAGTTTGATCTTCAACTTTCTTTTTTTTTTGGTATTTTGTTTTTCACATTTTTATTCAACTTCTCTGAGGAAATTTCAACCAATATACTCATGAATGGGTCAATTTGGTTGTTTTTAATCTCACAGAAATGGTTTAGCTGAAGAAAACGTGTCAAATGTAGGTTAAAAGTCACTCCAACTGTATCATTTATGTGGAAAACCTCCTGAATCACTTTATTCAAAGATTCAGATTAGTATTGTAGCTATAAGAATTTTAGAAACATATTTAATGCATTGACCATTAATTAATAAGTTAAGGAATGGACAAGTAGTGTTTTGGGTCAACCCGACCCATACTTGATATGAACTCATTGCAACCTGTTAAAGAATTATGAGACCCACTGATGTCGATGCAGGTAACCAATATGTTTGCTGTCAGCAGTCGATATGGGACACCTGAAGATTTCAAGCGTTTAGTTGATGAAGCACATGGTGATCATAGAATGCATAAAACATTAGAATTTATTGTTGATTGTGCATTGACTTTTGTGTATATCATGTCAGCATACTTGATCTTTCTTATGATATAGGACTCGGGTTGCTCGTCTTCATGGACATTGTTCACTCTTACTCAGCTGCAGATGAGCTGGTTGGATTATCACTCTTTGATGGATCAAATGACTGCTATTTTCATACCGGTAACACGTTTCAATAGCATTAATACTTTAAATTTGAAAAGGGTACCCATTTATTTTGATGATTTGAGGCTGGGTAAACTGCAATAAGATGTTCTATTGTTATGTACTTTCTGCTTTTTATTTTAGTTTGTTTTTGTTTGATGGACCACGCATAACTTTTGAATGAACACTTTTAAGTATGGTTATGGAATCGGATAGATTACTAAATATGCATACTGATTGGAGTCTCCAATTTTCTCTTGTAGGTAAGCGAGGACATCATAAGTTTTGGGGTACAAGAATGTTTAAATATGAAGACCTTGATGTTCTTCATTATTTGCTCTCCAACCTAAATTGGTAATTGTCAAATGTCATTGTTGTTCATTAACTTCTACATTTATAGTGCGTTATTTCTTATTTTCGAATTTATTATGATCCAAATCACCTACCTTCTAAACAATCTTTCTCATTTTATAGGTGGGTAGTGGATCGAGTACCATGTTGATGGTTTCAATTTTCATTCTCTTGCATCAATGATGTATACGCATAATGGATTTGCCTCATTTACCGGTGATATGGAGGAGTGTGGCTTCCCTGATCCTAATATTTCTTCATATAACAATAAGAGCGCTACATAATATCACCATTGGATCGTGATAAAACCGATGCATGAAGATTCATAGAGCATAAGTATATACATTGATGCACGAAGATTTTCATGATGCTCAATGTTTTTAGTTAAGCGAAAAAGATTGTTTTATTTATTTTACTTTAATACTTGATTTATTTGAACCAAAATTTATATATATATATATTATAATATAATATAATAGTACCAAAATCAGCTTATCCATGAACACGATGGAACTTGGGAACTTTTCCCACATCTAGATTCATAGGGATATGCAAAGTGTTATATGTATAGTTTAGTTATGTTTGACGAGTCATGTTTTTGATAATTTTTTTCTAATTGTAACTTTTCACCATAGGAAATGAATAGAAGTTTGATCAACATACGTTTGTTGATTGAGTGTACTTAATTGTCTTTCATTTGAAGCATATATGCATGTGAATTAGACGTCAAAAAGTTTTCCTAATATCCTAATTTTGATTTGTGTATAGTTCCCATTAAAAGATACATGTGTTAGGGACCGTTAGCTTGGTCTAGAATCTGGCAACGCGACGTCCTGAAGTTAAAACCATTGTTAATCATCAAAGCAACTTACAAGAAGGAAGTTTAGATCTAGAGGTTGGAATGTGATTCTTTCATTAAGGTGTAAGTTTTGGATGAAATTGGAACCCCACAAGTAATGCCAAGGTAAAATTTTGCAACAATGGTAGGACTTAGGAGACCTAAACACGATTTGTCCTAATTGTATTATTCCTTCTTCTATTTAGTTAATTTCAATCTCATTTTGTTACTAAACTTTGGGAATTGCTAAAAATGACACCTATTTTGTGTGTTCTCTTAATAGCCGAAATAAACGTGGTCATGATCCTCTTGTTTAAGACACCTCTAAGGAAACTAGCGATGTTCGTGTTGGATCGTTTGAAAGAAGGCCGCGGTCCCATAATGTCGACCGTAGGCGTGACATTGTTTGCGGTCTTGATGTCAAGTTTGTATAATATAATGAGGATTCAGAAGCGTTCCATGGAGAGTGGAGTGGTTGATTCAAAAGATCACGTTCTTTTGGCCAACCATATTCTTGATGCATCGCTCATGGGTACATTTCCAGCCCATTCTATTTTTCTAGCTTTATGATCCAAAAGTAAACGTCTAGATTATTGATTGAAAATGATATAAATTTATGTGATGCAGGTTGTAGCCTGTTTCTCGGGTTGATGATAGATAGACTTCATTATTATGTTAAGAGATTCGACGATTCTGAACACATTCAAACTTACTACAAAACCAGGAAAGCTGTCGAGACGACAGAATCAGATTGAATCAATATTGGATGTATATATCTAAATGAACAAAATTATATGATATAATTTGTTGTTGAAATATTAATGTATTTCTAGAATTAATTAGAATTAGTTACTTCCAATTAGATATTTAGGTTCCGTTTACTTTTTTATTTAATACACTTAATAATTAAGAACTTAATATATTAAGTCAAATTTCATGTTTCTTATTTGACTTAATAAACAAAAATAATCGTCAATGACCTATTTATTACTTAATTCATACAGACATTATTTATGAATTCAGTCATTTAATACATTCAGCACTTAGGGGGTGTTTGGGATTGCTTTTGTCAAATAGATTATGTGTTTAAATGTCGCAACCTGTTTTTCTAAAACTGCGTTTTATCTTTATGAAAACGCATATAATCAATTATTTTGCCAAACATTTTTTTTATTAATTACGTTTATAACGCAATAATCAGATAATTAGCTCAAAACACAATCACAAACACCCACTTAATAACTAAAAAAAGAAACGGACTGTTAGTTAATGTGAATTACTAGAAGTCTTAACCAACCATCACCAAATGGTCTAGTAGCAAGGAAGCCTCTTTCCTCACAAGAGGTCAGGGGTTCGAGTCCTACCCTAGGCATATTTAGGGTGGCCACAGGTATTTAATTTCCACCTATGGTGGGCCTGGGTGCGTTTTCCCCTCCAGATTTCTGGGTGATAGGGGTTTCTCATCGAGGGGTTTAAACTGGGGGCGAATGGGCTCTCTAGCGCGGATCCGGTTAAGACAACGTATGCTAGACCTCCTGATATTCGTGAGTAATCCTTACCTTTAAAAAAAAAAAAGGGATCCAACATATACAATTAATAATTTTCAAGAAGCAAATGAAATGTTTTTACTTTAATCACTTACAATACACATTATTTCCCCAAAAATTATATGGTTGTATGTATACGTGTTGATCTTAAAGAAAAATACTTTCTCAACGATATCCTCGTGAATTATAGGGGATTGTAAACAGTGGCGGAACCAGGCTCGAATGTGACCTGTAGCACAAATTTTTTCACTGGCCTCGTATCGGCGTAAAGTAACGATAACGTCTAGATTGTTACGATTTTTTAAGGATTTTTTCTATTTTTAGCGGGTTTTAAGAGTTTTTTGCACTTTTGATCGTATTCATTTCACATTTATTTGCACAAATACATCTTTATAAGTTATGTTGATAAGAAAATCTTTCGAAAGTTTAAAGTTATTTACATTGACCGGTATCCCATATTTATTTGACCCGTAGCACCAATAAAAAATACATCATTTTTCGAAAAAAATATACCATAAAAATTTATCGGACCCGTAGCTCGGGCTACCTCTCCTTAATATGTAGTTCCGCATTGATTGTAAACTAGTTTTTATAGATAATTTGTTAATTTTTTTTATAAAGAAAATCAAAATTTTAACTTTGAAAAACTCATTAAAAAAGTAAATATGCATATTGTAGGATTCTTGTCAAACCTCATTGCTTAATTGATGAAATAGTGGGTGAGTTATTGATCGAGATGAGGCTGCTGGATGTTGTTGGTATCCCACACCACGTATGGTTTGGTTAGGTTTGACGTGGGGGATGTAGTAAGTTGATCACCGTACCATGTGTACGTGTAAGTGTGTGTGTGAGATTAATTAATATATGATATAAATATATACAAGGTATTATCCAATAAGTCATAAGAAGAAAATTCTTGAGGTAAATAAGGAAAAATGGTTAGATATTATTAATGTAGCGTATGGAGTTATCAGAAGAGACATCATTGGTTTGAGTTAACAAAAAGATCGTGTTTGGTTTAAAGATTTTGATAAAATCTGATGAAATTGGAATTGAATTCTATTTGTTAGTGTGTTTGGTTCTCAAAAAATGAAGTAATCTCATTCTGTTAAAATGTTAACATTCTCTCATTTGATGGAATCTACGTTTCTTAAGGGGTGTGAGAAGGATTTTCATTTCGTCTTTCACCTGAATCTTAAACAAAAAAATATTTTGTGAACCAAACGCGTGCTAAAATGTTAATATAATCGTACTTGATGTGCTGTCAATGTGTCACATATACAAAGAGTTAAGAAAATGTGTCTTGCAAAAGACAAATGAGTCCATTTTGTACCACAAAAAAAGTTGGTGTATAAAGTAATTGTTTTTAGTTGGGTTTGATGATAATGTTTAAATCACTAATAACTTTTTACATGATATTGTTATCTAAAATCTCAACCTTTAAACTTGATAACAACAAAATATTACTACATTGTATGTTTGAAATAAATTATTAATAACAATCGTCATTATCAAGATCTTAAATTTTTAACTAAAAAATAGCACTATATGTCAAACATAAGGCCTCTTTCTATCTTGACGTTGTTATCTCCTCATCTTGACTGCTACATCAGCTTTCTCTTTCCAATACACACCCAAGAACATCCCCCTCCTTATCATACCCTATTCCTCAATTAAAAATTATAAACCCACACACACAATACACTCTCTCTCCTCATACTCAAATAAAAAACAAATAAAACTACATACACATACGTTTACACCGGCCCCACCCCACCTCGTCAATCCATTTCCAAAAAACGACTTACCAAGACGACGACCTATCTGGTGCCTATCATGACGAGCAATTTTTGAAAGACGACGAGCATGGCGACCTCGATAGTAACCGACCTAAGTACATAACCTGAAATGTTTAACTGAACACCACACCAGAAGGCTTCACATTATTGTACAATACAACATCCTAAAACATGTTCGATAATATACGGCTAAAAATAATGGCGTACAGATCATCACCCAGTTCTCGAGTTTTCCATTGAAGGAGTAGGTTGTCTCTTACCATTTACTTTTCTCAACTACTTACTTCTCCAAAATTCAATATATATGTATATATAATCACATGACATAAATGATAGGTAACGTTTCTAATTTCCTTATTCATATCGACTAGTACTATATTGCTAATTTTTTTGTGTAACAAAACTACCAATATTCAAAATTCATTTAAGTAAAAACAAGATGCAACTTTTAATGCATGCAACAACTACTACCACCAACCAGAAATACATAGTCTCTCAAAAGCTATTATGTAAAAAAAAAAATATGTACATGATGATGAAAATTGACCCAACATTGTTTTATGTATAACAACAAGATTACCTCCCAAAGCCTAATAATAATAATAATAATAATAATACATATACATACATACAAAATACAGAAATTTGCTTGCAGTTGAAGAACTCCTCCCTAAACTCAGTGTTTACTTTGTTCACTGTCTTCTTTTATGGTCATTTCGATTCCTTCAACTGAACTAAACTGAGTCTCATCTGTGGTTATGCTTGACGTCGAGTCAAGCCCGGACCCTGCTTGAATCTCTTTAAACATCGCCATAACCTGGATCATCGTTGGCCGCTTCCAAGGCCGGTCATCAAGGCAAGCACACGCCACCTTTAGGTGTTGTAAAAGCTCGATCTCTAACGTTGGGTCTTCCTTCAACAACTCTCGATCAAAGACGTCGCTTACGCGCATTCTAGCGTGTTGTTTGACCCAACCGACTAGATTGTTGTCTCCGAAATCTGGTGAGTCGGTAGGTTGTTTTCCTGTCAAGAGCTCAAGAAGGACCACCCCGTAGCTGTAAACGTCGCCTTTGGTTGAGCATCTAAAACTTTGGTAGTACTCGGGTGGGACGTATCCTGGTGTTCCGGCTAATGTGCTGACACTTAAATGAGTCTCCATTACGCTCATATGTCGTGCCATACCAAAATCCGACACACGAGCTTCAAGATTGTCGTCTAGTAAAACGTTACTAGATTTCATATCGCGGTGGATGATATGTGGAATGCAGTTGTGATGAAGAAAAGCTAGCCCACGGGCTGACCCGATTGCAATCTTTCTTCTTGTTGCCCAGTTTAATTTGATGCCAATTTTTTTCCTGTCATGCAAGACATCTTCTAAACTTCCAAACTTCATGTACTCGTAAACCAGTAGCCTTTCGTCTCCAACTTTACAGTATCCCAGCAACGAAACAAGGTTTCTGTGTTTCACTTTGCCAATGGTTTCCATTTCAGCAGTGAATTCTCGATCACCTTGTCCGCTAACATGTATAAGTTTCTTTATCGCGACAACGGACTTATCTTTCAACTGAGCCCTGTAAACATCCCCAAACCCGCCTGAGCCAATGAGACTATTGTTGTCAAACCCGTTTGTGGCTTCAAGAAGGTCTGCAAAAGTGAGTTTTCTTAGCGGTTCATTGAACGCCGCAAGACTTATGCTTAAAGCCTCACGAGTGCTCGTTAGTCTCCAAGCGGTGCTAGCATTAGCATCCCGACCACCAGAATAAGAATTGCCACCACCATCCGTATATGCTTCCAGGGAAGCTGCAGCCTTCTTTCTCCTCCTTTTTCTCATCTCGACCAAAAGTAAGATCACCCCAAAGATGCAAAACAATGAGAACAACAAACCCATTGCTACACTTCCGGCAAGTGATGCTTCTCGTTTGTTAGACTTCCGGTGGCCGTTTGATTTAGCCTTGTCTGCTCCACAGGGAGGGAGAGGATACCCACATAGCCCGGAATTATTTGAGAATCGGTCAGGTGGAAAGGTATCAAACGGGGCTGATACAGGGATCGTTCCAGACAAATTATTGTATGACAAATCAACATCTCCAAAACTTAGACCATTTAACGAACTTGGGATCGAGCCATTGAGTCTGTTATGTGACAAATCAAGAATCGCAACGTTTTTTAAACCACTAAGCTCTTTAGGAATCGGTCCTGTAAGATCGTTGTGACCCAAATTCAAAATGTTGAGATAGTACATTTTCCCTAGCTCCTTCGGAA
>JAOEHQ010030785.1:0-13279 GCA_025447715.1 Asclepias incarnata | reverse complement strand
GAGAGAGAATCAATGAAAGAAAACTCTATGTGTGTGTGTGCTTGATCACGGCTCCAAACAAACAAAACAAAAGCATATACCTAGCCCCTCTATTTATAGTTACAAGCTAGGGCTTCAAGGGTTTTCAACTAACGAAGCCTCTTTCAGTTTTAGTCCTTTTTGACAACCGGAAGAGCACCGTACGTTATTAAAATAAATCGACTTTCACATTTAATACATCTTTGAATTACGAACACAATGAATGGTCACATGACACTATTCGACATACGTAAGCACTTTAAATCATCGTTTAAGTCATATATTCATTTATTGCACCTTAACATTTATTAAATAAATATGACCTAACGACAACTAACGATAAATCTAACGACATGGCTATAATATAAGTTCAAAACGTTCGGGATGTTACATTTAGTTGGAGAAAACACCATCTGTTTTTCCATTTTTGTTTTCTAAGAAAACATGGAAAACAGAATACGCAATCAAATTAGAATTTTCAAGAAAATTTTTCCAAGAAAATGGAAAACACCATTTTTCATTTTATAACATGAATTTAGAAAACAACATTTTGATGTTTCCCATTTTTTATTTTCATTTTCTATCTCTCCCTTCTCTCTCTCTCCACATCTCCAATATGTATTCTAGTTTCTAAAATGGAAAATAAAATTAGCATATTCTAATTTTGAACACGTTTTTATAATTTTCATTTGTTTTCTAGAAATTGAAAACCTCTTTCATTTTCTAGAAAATTATAAATGAAAAACTAGAAAATATTTTCTACAACTAAACACGCCCTTAGTTTCTAAAAACAACTAAAATGCAAAAATATTAAATGTGTAGCTTTAAAAAAGAAGTTGTACCTAATAAATAACGTTAGTTCAAAAAAGAGTTTCATTATAAATTTTTTTAAAAAAGGCCAGGCCTAAAATCCAAATGCAATTTTCTGTTTATACACAATTGAGTCATGTGTTTTTTTTTATTGACCTATATTCTCAATGAATTTTAAAAAGTTGTACACATATGGTACTTTTGACCAGATTTAAGGCTACATTACGTTTTTTCAATGATAATTCTCCATTATTTTTTATAAAAAGCTTTTTTCTCATCATTTTCACACATTTTCCATCATCTTTTGGTACAAACGAATGTTATAAATATTCTTAATCTTTTCTTTCATCTATAAACCTTTTTTTCCACCATTTTCTAAACTTCAAAATGATTGATCTAGATGTAAATTTGTGGAACAAAAAGGTGGGAAAGTGGTGTAGAGATGGAAAAAAAAAGGGTAAAAAGGATTATTACATAAGTTTGTACTAATAGGATGTAGAAAAGCTGTTATTGTCGTCGAAAAAACAAAATGTAGTATGAAATCCTTTGAACCTAGTCAAAAGAACCATATCTGTATAATTTTTAAAAGTTCAATAGGTATTATATTATATAATATTATACATTATACAATATACTATATATTTTATATTAATTTACAAACAAGTGATGTGATCATCTAGGGGACAAATACGTGTTGCACCCTTTTTTCCTTAACCACGGTTTCTCCCATTGGTTTTCTTGGCAAGGTTCTTAGCGAGGCAATATTCTAAGCGTATTGAAAGAGTTATGTACTCTTTTTGCTTTACTAGATTTTTGTCTTATTAGGTTCTATCTGGTAAGGTTTTAATGAGACATAATGTCTTTAAATAGTGGACATTCAGATCCAAGGGGAGGGGTGTTATGGATGATTATGGAATGGATGCCCGAATCTTTAGAAATATTTGTGTATTATTAGACCACTCCCAACGGTACGCTTTCTCACTTTCTCATCCACGCTTTCTCACTTTCTGAGAACACGGATGTCACGGGGCGCGTTCTCACCCTCACTTTCTGGCCAGAACTCCGCTGTGACGGGGCGCGTTCTGGCCGCGTTCTGGAAAACAAATTCTGGGGAGAACGTGCTTTCTTGGACTGCTTTCTCACATCAACATTTTTTTAATATAAATATATATATATATATAAAGAAAGAGATGGTGTATGAGTAGCGATGACGTGGCAGTGAGAATTTGAGAATGTGGGGAGAATGGTGGTATGGTTGTTAGGGGGTAAATTCTGGGTAAATTCTGGGAGTAAAGGATGATGTGGCGCTGATGTGGCAATGAGAATTTGAGAATGTGAATTCTGGGTTGGGAGGGGCCTTAAAAGATTAGTTTTTAAAAAAATACTCTATTGTTGTAACTATATCTATAAATTCTCTTAATGGTGATAATAATAACACAATTTCTCTATCTCTATTCTATATATCTCTATTGTTATTTTTTATTGTTCTCGTTTTACATTTCATAACTTTTATCTCATTCATAACAAGTTACCTTTTCCCTCAATAAATATTTAGATAGTCAAAATGTCTTAAATATTTTGGGAAGTGCTTTGTAGAGATTAACGACTAATTATAGTATCATGTAAAAGTGACATTGGAGTATGTATGTACCTACGATGCGTTGAACAATACGTTTGATACCATAATTGTATTAGCATCAGGACAATCCCTTTAATTATCCACACTTTCGGCTCCGTTTCACATGTTGTATTTGGCGACGGGCTTAGTTGCCGTCGACTTGTATTTTTCATTTTTCAAAATATCCAGAGAATGGTAAAAGTTAACTAGTCGGTTTGTCAAAAGTTAAAACAATGTCATTGACATGTGTCTCTCTCGCATTGGATTAAAGAATAATTAGTGAGAAAGTAGAAATTCTCCAAAAGATCGAGTAAGTGAGAGCCCTAAACTTGTAGTACAAGATAAGTTGGTAAATTTGACGGATTTATTGGTGTATATATAGTACGTTGGGATTTGTCTCAAACAATATCGTAGTTCATGTTCGTTCTTTTAAATCGTATCAAACAAACAAAACTATGACTAACAGTTAAACGCGTTGGACTTTCGTTTCCATGCATGTTTGTCTTTAATTTTCAGATTTTAGCGAACTAATAAAAGAACATGAACATCAAACGAACGAATGTTTTTTTATTAAGGAATTAACAATTTCGTGTTTGACTATTTAGATAGGTAAAAGAAAAGAATAGGAACGAAAGAACATTAACATTAACAAACATACAAAAATATACAATATGTTTAAATATACATAATGACAATGTTCATTTTTAGTTATATATTTTTTGTATTAGTTTGCATAAGTATTACTACTTTATTATAATATTTATGCATATATATCATGTTCATGTTTGTTTACTTAACTGATTAATATGGAGATCTATTTGACGTTCTTTATTACCAAACATTGAACTTTTTGTTGAAAAAATGATAAATTGTTTTGCATTTTATTTATTTATGACAGATTTTTTTCATTTATTTTTCTTAAAGATGTCAATGCCGAATTTGTGACCTTCAGTCTCAAGTTAACTCAAAGTTAACTCCTTGAAGCTATCGAACCACATGTAGGTCGGCGCGACCCAACATTTTTAGCAACAAGTCGGATACATTTCACAATTAAAACAAGTGCGATATATGAAATACGACATGACATTTGTTGACGTTGTTTCTATCACGAAACTCTCGATTTAAGACACATAAAAACTCATTTTATAAAATATATAAAACGAAAGCCACATACACAACCTCAAACTTTACAAAACCTACATACCTATACACGTAAGTTGCTAACTGTTTAGAGACAGTCCCACTTTCGGAAGCAAAATATGCCACATATTTAACAACAAATAAACAAATATGAAATATAGCATGTCGATGCCACTTGTTTTTTCTCCAAAGTTTGTTCATAATCCAAAAAATTGACATTTTTCAATTTTGAATCACATTTGATATCAAACATAGTTATAAAGATTATCTACTTATTATGGAATACTATATATAAAAAGATATACGTAATGTTATCATTAGAAAATCATAAAATTAATCAATTTTAACTAGACATACCAATTATATATTGTATGCATGTTTAGAAGGGTGTTTATCAAACCGTCATATTCGGTCCGGCTAACAGTTAAGAGGTATTACAGGCTTGTATTACCCACAAATATTCCAACAAACATGGCTCAGTTTCTAAAGCCAACACATAAAACTCAATGAAGTCCAACCCACTAGCAGAAAGATTCCAATCTTCAATAGCTCATTTCTATATAAAAATTTTCATTTATTTATATTTTTAATTGTCTCAAAGGAATACCCAGAGGTTCTCGTTCTCCTTTATAATTAATTACACAAGGTTGAATAACTCGAATGGATTAATAATTTGACTAAATTTTTATAAATCAAGGTCAATAAATTAATTATGTTTCAAAGCGTTTAAACCGGTTGAACCAAACCGGTTTTGTTGGTTTGCCCGATTTGGTTTCCAATCCTTTTGGTTCGGTTTGGTTTGATAATATTCGAAACCGGGTTTTCGGGTTCAACCCACCATTTGGTCAAAAACCGGCCAAATCAGACCATAAATACCCCAAATGTTTGTTTCGCTTAGTTTTGTACATACCTTTTTGAAATCCAAATCCCCTAGATTACCATATTGGTTTGTATTAAACGATCCACCTAATCAAAGAATAGCTCCAATCATATATGTTACTGTTGAAATACAAATGATATGTTAGACAATACACAAGAGGCCCCGTGCCATATATGAACTAGGTCCAAGAACTAATTATGACTAAAAGATTAAAGTCATTATAAGTATTTCAACCCTATTCTACATTTTTATGTCAAAATATTATATCAAATTAAATTATAAAATAAAGCATCCAATTCCTAACACGTTATACCAACTTACAATTTGTGTCCCAATCTATTTTATCAAATTATGAACGGGTTAATTAAGTTAAGTTATGGATCCCATATGGCGCGTTTAGCTGTAGAAAACTAAAAGTGTTTTCAAGAAAAGTTTTCAAATAAATCATAGAAAACAGAAAACGTGTTCAAATGTGAATTTTTAAAAATAAATTTCATTGAAAACAGAAAACTTTGTTTCCAATTTCTAACTTCCCCTTGGCAAACTCATTGTTGTAGTTTTCTAAATATTTTTACTTCAGAAATGAAAAACTCCTTGTATTTTCCAAATTTGTAACTAAATGCGTTTTCAAAATTTTCAAGGGTTTCTAGCTAGGAAGAAAAAACCTTTCTCATTTTTTTGAAAAATGAAAATGAAAATTTTTAAAAAGTTTTTTGTAACTGTTTGTACACCAAACATAGGTTAGTACGAAGACTCTGTTGGGAGCTCCGTCTAGGGATGAGATTGGGATTGTGGGTGGCTTGTTAGCGATTCCCAACTGGTATGGTAGAGCCTCTTTACGCCTCAAAGTCTTTTTGGGGTGTGTTTGCTTTATGTCAACTAGCATAATGCTAATGGGGGTTGATCTCTCCTTTCATAGAGGATGATTTCTTTAGGCCGAAGTTACTTCTAAGGTTTAAGCCCGTAAGGTCCGGTCTTGTAGAGGCATATCAGGACTCTTCATAGGTCTGATTTATTTGCCTATAATAGTTATCCGCATTTAGGCGATAAATATCTTCTTTATTTTCAAAACATATATATTAGTAATAAAGGATTTGTGTGAATCTCATATTTTTAGAAAGAGATCAGTTAAGATCTTTCTAGATCGTGCTTTTTGTATTTACGAAGGTTTAAGCTTCGTTTGATAGGGACAGTCTACGTATGGTCTACGTATGTGGTTGCGTCTGGCAAGGGCTTCGTATAACCGAAAGGGTACATCATCATTAACTAAACACACCCGTAGATATTTTGGATCATCTATAATTGTACACCTTGTATGGATATCTAGCCCCAACTATACAAATATAAGATCCCAAATCAAAATCCTTAAATCATTCGAGACAAGTAGATCGACGTGTACGTGGATCGGTTTTAAGCCGCAAACTTCCATTTTTCATTTGTTGGCCACCAAGAATTTTTTCGATTGTCGATAATTATGGTTTGCTATGTCGGGAGATTATGGGCAGATGACATGTGTTATTTATGGATATATTCAGGTACATAAAAATACTAAAACAATTGATATACAAAGAATCTAGTCGCTAAAAATTTCCTTATCGAGAACGTATACATGTAGATTTGCTAAATATATTTTGTGCAGTACTTCGGGGTACATGTGTACGAAACATAATATACAAGAAATCTAAAAACCATGAATGATTGCCATTTGGCTAACTGTTATATTATTATTATATCAATATCAATTAAAAATTGAAGTTTAGAATAAATTATTATGTCTATTGATTCAGTGTCTCCTAACATATAACATAAGAAAGAGTAAGTAATGTAATGTGTTTGTTTTGTTCTCTCAAAAACGAATAAAAATGACTTATTTAATTAAAGGTTTTCTTGATCATAACTTTAAGGCAGTAAATAAACTTATCAAGTAAAAAAATAAATCATTAACTTATACTCAAAGTTTTCTTAGCTATAAGTTCTATTACAATGAAATTTCATAGTAAATATGAAAATGTAGTGTTGTTAAATAATGATATCATTGTTCACCTAAAATAAAACCTAATCTTGTGAAATATGAATGTTTTAGTTGAAATTTTAAAGGGATGTGCTATTTCCACCGTAAGAGACGAAACAACGTACAACAAATACTGCATACCGTACAAGTGTTTTAAGCACTAAAGAGGTGGAAATAGCTTGAGAAGTGATGGAAATAGCAAGGCTGATTTTAAATTCTAAAGTATTAAAAGGCTAATTAAAGATTTTTGGAATGTTGTCAGAACTCTGAAGAGCATGTATATATTATTTTAGTGTATATACATTATAATTATTATTTGGACACTAGTTTTTATATTTTTTGGTTTCTTATAGTTATATGCTATGAGTAATCCAAGTCAAAATTGAGGACAGACGGTTGAAAAAAAGGTCCCTCTTTTGAACCACAAATAAAGATTTGATGAACTCATAAGTCAAATTACAAAGTACCCTCATTACATTATAAAACCATTATTTTTCATCACCTCCCCAGCTTAAGTCTAACCTATCGCACCATGATATACATTTTAATTTAATGCAATTTGTCTGAATAAATTTGTTACAACAACTTTTTGGGTAAAGGGATTACCCCAGGTAAACTTTTGTTACAACAACTTGCATTGTTGATTTTAGACTGAAATAGGTAAGATTTGACATTAAAAAAAAAGTTTAATTAATACATAATGCATATAAATTAATTAATTCATAGCTCTGCTAGCTAATTAGCCATTAGGTACGTAAAAGAAAGTATAGAGAAGTTGTATCATCTTTTTCTATGTCTATTTTACAGGTATATGTATGTTAATATATATACAGTCTTTCCTTATTTTCAGAAACTTTTTGTTTTTTAAGAACCGTAAGAACTTTTAAATTATGTATAGAATAACATGTTTTTAAAATTCATTCACATGTGAAATGTTAAAAAAGTTTATGTTGTAGAAGAAATTTTTTTTAAAACCTTATATATAGCCATTTGTTTACATGTGAACGAAAATGCGAACAAATTCATTCACAAGTGAATAAAAGACTATTTTGAAGGTTTTGAAACAAATTTTCTTCTACAAAATGAACTTTTATAACATTTCACATGTGAATGAGATTTTAAAACATGTGATCCAATACATAATTTAGAAGTTATCACGGCTTTTGCAAAAAAAATTAGTTCTGCAAATAAGGATCATATATATATATATATAACATCGGATTTTGGGGTGATAACATCAATTTTGTAACCTTCGAATTTTTACACGGTGTCAAATAAGCAAAATATATCTCAATCTTATTATTTTCGGTTTACACAACGAACTTTAATTTTTGCTCATATTATATTTAATTAACTTTACATTATCAGTCATCACTGACCGGTCTTACAACCAACATAAAAGAAAATAAATCACGTAACATCATGACAATAGACAAGATTTGAACCCCGACCAAAAAGTACATACTTTAAGTTATTTGCTCATCTCTACCAAAAATATGTGATCGTAGATTCGTAGATTATAAACAAATAGTTGAAATGACAATCGAGATTTAATTTTATGCATTTTTTCATTTCTTCCTGTTTTTGTTTTTGTTTTTTTTTCAATGATCATCTATATATGTTTTATTTTCAAAATATATATTGTCGTAATGCCGTAATGGAAAATGTATAAAAGGAGTTTAACGGCTAGGCTTGACAAATGTTGAAACCAGGAGATTTTATATTGAGAGACGTGTCTAAGAGGGTCATGTGTCAGCCAATCAGTGGTAACTTCTTAGTCATTGAGCTTTGACTTCTACTCTATGCAACTATTAATAAGAGATTGAGCTTAGGAGTTTGGACAAAGCAATGAACACAATAAATATATGATAAATGTGACAAATACGTGTTTAGTTTTGGGAAAATGATCCGTATTTCAGACTTTACATAAGCTTAGGTACTGCCCTTTTAAAAAAAGTTACAAATTAAACCTTTGAATTAGATAAACATACACAGCCCCCCCTGAATTTTACATAAACCCCCCCTGAATTTTACATAATCCCCCCATGCTTTACCTAAGATAGGTACTGCATGCTTTACATAACCTTTCCCCATTACATTAAATTTGAATTATCATCATCATTGAATATTTCATTTTGCAAATAGCTACATATAGATATATGTTTCAAAAGTATTGTTAAAAGACATGCATGATTGATTGATTTATATTATGATGATATCATGAGCTAGAATATTACATAATACAGGTATTCTTTAACGCAAACAAAATTTGCCGTCTTGGAAAACTTGATTGAGCTAGGGATGAACAAAAATACCAAAAAACCGAAACCGTACCGAGGATTAGTTTTGGTATTTGATATTTGGAGAAATCGGTTTCGGTACGGGTTGGTTCGGTACGGTACAGTTATTTGGCTATTTTCGGTTTCGGTCTTTCAAGAAACCGCACTGAACCGTTACCGAACTGAGGATTCGAATAGTTTGCGAGCAGACTTGTCTCGTTTACACCTCTAGTTGTCATCATGTGTAATACATCGCTTAGATTGAATGAATAAACGAAAAAACACATGCAAATGTATTCAAAAACATATATATATATATATTATTAATTAATTATATAAAGTCGAAAGTCATTTGATTAAGGTACGTAACTATTATACATATGAGCTCAACTAAATAGTAACTTATTAAAAAAACATATTGATTAATAGATCTTGGAAGTCTTGAAACTCTTTTCGTTACCCTTTATACATCATAAATTACTAAAATATATGAACAGAACAACTAATCCAATGATTATACATTAGAAAGATAATAATTGAAAACGCCAACAATATAGTGGAGAATATCATTTGAAAACAATATAAAGGAAGGCAAAGGTGGCAAAACAAAACTTTGTGGATCATTAAGGTGGAGTGATAGTACTAGCAAGTGGCGGCAGGTTTTATGGGCTCAGGGCGAGCCTGAAGACAAAAACCCTAAGCTATAACGAATTAAATTGATATAAACTATTTTTTAAGAAACGATCTTCAAGGGTCAAGTATTTTTTTAAGCTGACCGCAATCTCAAACTAATATCCACATATAGGTTGGGCTTCTATTTTGAATCTCGACCTTCGATGTTGATTAAATGTTATCACACTTTGATGTGACTTGAGAGATAGAGTTTCCAAAAGACTTGCAATATATGAAGTATACAAATAACTAGACCAAATGTCCAAGTTGAAATAAGTTCAGTTTAGGAGAATTTTAAGTACTGTTAGTCTTAGCTGAATACAAACCCAACTCACACACCCAAAAAGATAAGTTTCTTAAAATGAGAAGAACAAGAAGTTTCTTAAAACGCATCTCTAGCCTGCCTAAGACCCCGTACGAACCCCCGAACGGTTCCAAATCTTTTGCCCGAATTCGTCTGAAATTGGGTCGTATACCTAAATGCATCTCATTCTGATTCACACCTAATTTTTATGATTTTGATGTGAAATGTCTAGCTACAGTGCATCTCAGTACAACTTAAGCTGCATCACCGTTATTTATTTGTTTTTCTTTTTTTTTCTTAAGAAAGAGATTTGGAAATGGATGCTAATTGTTTTTTATCCGTTCTCAAGGAAAATAAAAAAGTCAACTGTGATGCAGTTTAATTTATACTGTGATGCATTTTAGCTAGACACGTAGTACAGAGGTTTGGATAAAACTATATAACTCGTTAAAGTTCACTCTATCATTATTCGGTTGTAAACGAACAATGTTTGACAAGTCACGAAGATTTCACGAATTACCAGGTGGAAAGTTCGTTTATGAGTATTCTATATCTTTAGTTTTGCAAAAAGAAACGTACAAGAACATCATGCGTTTCATTTGTTCATTTAAATCAATCAGTTGTTCGTGAAGACTGAAGAGTTGTTTATGTGTTTTGTTCATTTACATTCATTGTCTATAAAGAGAACACCTATTAGGTATCCTATAGCTAGTAATCTACTAATACGGTATTCTGTTATTGTTTTAACATACTAGAGGAGTACATGCGCAATGCGGCGTCCCCGAATATGTCGTGTAAGAGCTCGTTGTTAATCTCATTGTAAAAATATATAAGTATATGTTGTGGAAGAACCTGTTGTTAAAATATATAAGTATATGTCGTGTAAGCTATATTTATGATTTTCATAATTAAAATTAAAAATATATAAATTAAATGAGTTAATTGTAAAAATGAAAAGTTTGACTAAATATATAAAGTAATGTACTAAAATAAGATTTAAGCTGCAGGAGTATAAAGATCATTTCGCATATCAACTTTTTAACTTGTAACATGGCGTGTGGAATTTTATATAGTATTATAGATTAATGAATGAACAAAAACAACAACAGGCACACACAAAAAAAGGATAATATTTATGTTTTTTAAATAGTTATTTTATTTGGACAACCCCGATTCTAACTAGTTAGTTTGTTGTAGAATTCGAGTTATATTAAAGTGGAAATTTTGGAGAAAGATAACATTTTTACATAAATTTCTTATTAAAGGGAATGTAAAATATTTTTAAACAAATAAATTAGCAATAAATGTGATTTTCTTTTTTTTAACACTAAATTTGGTTACTCAATTAGGAAATTTTGGATTATGTGTTATTATTATTATTAAAACATTTTTAAATTTTTTTTGGATATTATGTATTATTTAGGGGAATGTAAAATCTTTTTGAACATATAAAGAAACATAAGCTTATAAATTAGCAACAAAAAAAGGTAATATTTTCATTTTTGAACACTAAACTTGGTTTCTCAATTATGAAATTTTGAATTATGTGTCATTTTTTAAAAACATTTTGGGTATTTTATTACTTTTTTTAGAAACAATTGATATTATGTTACATTTTATTAACACAAATTGAACTTCTAATCCCTTTTTTATTTAATAACATTTTACGTTCACCTTATTATGAAATTGAGCTAAACATATGACCTTTTCCCAAAATTTTCAGTATATTAAAACTGCAACACAAAATTATAATGCCTTAGACGACAAATAGAAAAAGATCCTAATTAAATTCCTGATGCATATATGAGACCCAAAATTGAATTGAAAATAATATATATAAATCATAATAAAAGTAAAATTAAACTTGAAAAAGATAATTAAAGTGAAAGGTAAAGAAGTGGAGACATCAAGGAGATTTGGGACCAAATGAATCAAAATGGGTTGCAAAATTGGTGGTCGGAACTTCCATAGCGAGGACACGTAAACTTAATGATGACGAAAGGGATGACGTAACAGTGGAGTAAGAGTGTATTTACAGAGACCAAAGAAATAGATTGTTTTAGTGTTTTGCAATTTCAACACCTATACATATATGGTTTTGAACTTACACCCCCTAAATGCTAAAACAATATTATGAGCACTGACGGAATTACATTGAAGGTAAAGGTAGCTCGGGCTACTGTTTTGTTCAAACCTATAAAGTGTAAGATTACGGGTCTTTTAAAAGTAAGATAGCAGTGAATGAAGCTAATGTTAATTTTTAAGTTTTAACACATCTTTTAAGTGATAAAACTTATGAAGTTGACAATGTACAACAAATAAGTGATAATTTTTTAAATGGGTGTCTAATTCATGTTAGAAAAAACTCACTTGTTGAAATTAATATAGAATTTAAGTATAAGTATGAAAGAATATGTAAAAATATATTTGATGGTTTAAAAGATGCCTTTTTGTTAAGTGGTTTAATTAGTTTATGTTAATCTTACTTGAGTTTTATTATTGTAATTTCTTTTTTTATTTTAATTTAAAATGCATTTGTGTGTTTATTGGGTAGTCGAGTTTTGAGTGAGTTGTTAAATTTTTATATCCAAATATAATTACCAAGTTTCTTTTTCCTTGAGAAGATGCAAGTTGGAACGGATGAATTTGAAAATATATTATTAGATAACTAAATAGATTGACCTGGATAGTGATCCACTCGTTTAGAATTACTTGATATGAATCGGATCATCATGATCCAATCTGTATCCATCCATTTACAGGCCTATCCAAAGTCCCCATATCAAAACGGCCCCTAAAGTTCTGAATTCCAATTATATACGAATTTGTTTGTGGGCACGCTTCCACCCTCAAGACTCTCTACTGGCCTTTGGTGCCCCAGTCATTTCCAATCGATATTCTATAATCCTTTTCTATCTCTAAGTATAGAAATAGTGGACAAAAAACCATCCCCAATAAGTTATTTATATTTAAAGAATTTTTTTTGATGAAGTCAAATTTACTCTATGTATAGAGAATCACTATTCATTCTCTAAAACTAAATACAAAACACAAAAAAACAAAAGATACAACAAAAGTTTACAAAAAAAAACTTTAAAAAAAAAAAATGTTAAAACTACAAAGCATATGATGTATTTTTCAGCCAAAAGATTGTTTCATAAAGGCCCAAAAAACCGTTAACATTTTTAACCCAATAATTGTTTCATAAAAGCCTAAAAAACCATCAAGAATGTTAACCAAAATAAAAAAGTAAGTGTAGGGGCCAAGTTTAGAAGTTAGAACCCACGACACCCAAATACAAAAGGGATGTGCAGACCATCCCAACCAGCACGACTCTTGTTTATTATTTTGTAATCTAAATATATATTAAAATCTAAATTTAATGGTTGTATGCTGTGCATAAAAACATGCGTTTTTGTAACGCCTCGAAAATTAAAGGTATTAAAATAACCTACTTTTGTAATTTTATCATTTAAATAAGTTCCTAGTATTTATTTTTGAGTAATGGGATTAAAATAGTTGGAACTTTAGTGGCTAGCGGGTATAA
>JAOEHQ010030774.1:0-13280 GCA_025447715.1 Asclepias incarnata | reverse complement strand
AGTAGTACAAAGCCTGAAAAACCTTCAACGGTTAGCTTTAAAAAGCTTGGTGTCCATGGTCACAAAGAAAAAAGGGGTTGCAGTATAATGTGATTGAACTTTTTTGAGTTGCTTGATGTATTGAAGTACTATTAATGTTAGCACATGTAATTGATAAGCGAGTATTATAGATTTATGGACACATTATGATCAATAACTATTATGGTTCAGTGATTTGTTTTAAATATAAAGCTTATTTACGAATTTATTACATGTTCATGTTTTTATTTGAAGCCATCCATATATACTTATTTTCAAGAATTTTTTTAGAAAAACTATCTAGAAACCATCTAGTTTTATATATATATAAGAGAAGAGATTGATGAAGTAAATATCTGATAAAAAGAGTTTAAGATGGATATATATATATATACCTGATTCCGATATGAGTTGTAGTCGTTGCAACCACATATTGTAAGTACATACCTTCATAACTAGTGATTAGATGTTGAGTTCATATTTCAACTTATGTCATTTCGCCTCGTGACTGTAATTTGAGCAATTGATTCCTTTTATTATTGTGAGTAATTGATTCCTTTTATTATTGTGAGTGTAGCATTATGCTGCTGCTATGGAGTATTGGACTGCATACTCAATAAAGGAGTTTCTTGATTCACTGTATCAACAATCAATGAACGATCAGTTATTGGCTCGGCCTTCGCTGGTTGGGAGTTTTTCTCGTGTCTCTTTGTATTGGCACGAGTTTTTTCACTCCTTTTGTGGTCCTTGCAGTTAGTGTTATGAGATGAGTCTATAATGTTGTAGCTTGTTTTTAATTCTAGATTGTAATTGTAATTGTACATTGTAGGGAACTAGTATCTTGCTAGTTGCCTTTTATTTTTATATATTTCTTTCTGCCGTTCTAAAAAAAAAAAGTTATTAGACTTTTACTCACACCTTCAAATCATTTTCAGTCACTGAACATATAATACAATGATTGAAAACACTTGATCTATAATATTTGCCTTGAACATTGAAGTGCGAAATCTTTTAGTGACATTTTATATTTAGTTTTTCTTGATATCTGAGGAGAATTTACCTTCAAATCCATCTATTCCTAAAACGCAAGATTTTTAGTTCTAACAAAAAAGGTTTAGAACGGTAGTGAAACCAGACCCTATGGTCCTTTGGCCCTATTGACCATTCCCACTAGCGACGACTTTGGGCTGCTCCAAAGCGAGTGGTTGCCCTAGGTTTAGTCGGCTCACAAAACGGGTCAGATATGTTAGTTAACCGAAAAGAAAATTAGATTTCTTTTCCTTCTCTTGTTAGGTTAACATAAGAAATCTCGAATTCTTTTCTATCAAATTCCAATGAAATATTTGAATCAAACGATCCCTAAATTCTTGTAAACTTGTGTTTATCGAGGAAACTTTACTTTATTCAAACTCAAGAAATAATGTATAAGTTACAAGAAAGGGCTCGGAAAGCTCATTCGATGTGGAAGCTATAACAATTGAATGAAAAAACCCGTCTAAAGTAATCTATAAAACTGCGGTAACTTAAGATAATTACTTGGCACGCGGATCATTACTCTCTAACAACACACCACGGGGATCTTCCCTTACTAGTAAAGCCAAAACATTGTGTAAACTAAAATATATAAATTGTATGGATTTAAAACTAGGGAAAAATCCATAAAAAGGTAATTTTTTTACTCAAAATTCCTAATAAGGTGAATCTATCTAGTTTTCGTCTATTAAAAGGACCAATTTCTAAAAAAATTTCAATAAAAGTAACATTGTTAGTTTTTAACGCCAGCCTTCCATTAAGTGCCACGTCATTAAAAATTGCTTACGTGGATGTTTGACTAGAAAACAAAAATACATATATATGTTTTTATATATGGGGCCTGATTCTTTCACGGGTACTTTTAATGCATATAAGGAAATCTAATGCAAATTGACTATTATGCCCTTAACTATGTTTACCCAATTTTCCCCATTTCACGTGTGACCTCCAAAGTCCAAACAAGATCCATCCAACTCCCTTTCCCCATAATCCTCTGTTTTCTTTCATCAATCCATTTCCTACTTTATATATATATATATACTAGTGTTCATCTGGCTGTGCATTCAAAGCTAGTATCATGCAATGTAACGAAGGGATATAGAGTGTTAATAATATTAAGTTTTAATACCTATTCTTATCCTAAAGGGAAGCAAAAATGTTGAAACAGGTTAAACGGAAACATAGTTCATTAAAAAGCATCATTAATGTTTGAATAAGGTAACAACTATGAGGAAAAGGAAAAGGAGAGACTTTTTGTTGTAACTCAGATAGGTGTTTACTATTTGACATAGTCGGAATGTCTTTTTAGAGTAGGTATAAAAGATATAAACAAATCCCAAATAACCAGGGATATGTTTATCTTGTACTTTTCAAGAAATATGAAAGATGGTGAAATAGGTAAAGGATACATCACATGAAGGATCTTGTAAGGTATTGGTAAGGGGATAACTTGTTTGAAACTCTTGCCCTTGATATTTGATTTCAATTTCAATTTCAATTTTAATTTGAGGTAGCTGGTAAAGTGGTAATTTTTTTTAAGGTTTGAACCTCACAACCTTGATAGACATAGGGTAGCTCGGGTAGAATGTGATATCAAGGAATTCAAGGAAAAACCCCATAGGCTTCGAAGAGTTGAACCCAAAACTTATGGATAAAACCGGGATGCCTTCTTATAAGCCCTAGACAATTGCTAGTTTATCTATGTCTTATTAACGGTCAAGTGGTATAATAGTATTGAAAAAGGAGTGGAATAAAGTTTATTTACATGTAACCGATCATTCCTTTTTTCTTTCAATTACATCTCATTTGTAACTTTATTCACATGTAACCATCCATCCCTTTTTTCATTCAATAACCATATTTCATTTT
The DNA here is from genome assembly GCA_025447715.1 of Asclepias incarnata. Taxonomy (NCBI): domain Eukaryota; kingdom Viridiplantae; phylum Streptophyta; class Magnoliopsida; order Gentianales; family Apocynaceae; genus Asclepias; species Asclepias incarnata. The sequence continues at coordinate 10,361 of JAOEHQ010030774.1, read as the reverse complement.
TAACTTTATTGTACACTCATTTCTAATAGTATTTAAAAGGGTATGTCCATATCTGGTGACATAATTATTGGGGTACACCAATTTATGGTTCGATCCTCATCCCATGTAAAGGTTGGAGGGCCTTTTCTACCATTTAGGTAGAAAAATGGAAGCAGCCTCTCTACTTAGGTAGAGGTAAGGTCTACCTACATCTTAACCTCCCCCATACACTGTCGAGGTATTGGGGCTCAAAACCCGCGAAAGGCGGCACTAAACAGTTTCTTTATTTCTTTCTTTACCAATTTATGATTTCGTGTAAAATAAGATATGGCAACTTGACTAATGGTTACAATCAATAAAACTTTACTTTGAGAGAAAAAACGTAGAATTTAAGAGTGCAAGTAAAATATAAGCTGCTTGTTAAGGTATCGCATTTTGTCTACCGGGGAAAAAAACCAAATACATTAACTTAACTGGATCTTTTATCACATGGCACATTACATCAAAAAAAATAAAAAAATAAAAAATTAACAGTTTGGTTCCTTGAAGATGTGTAGATAACTTGATATGCACCATTGACTATTACCTGCCCAAACCCGCCATGAGGTAACGACAGTTCTAAAATACTTTGAAGTAGTTACAGTCTAGATACGTACAGGGGAGTCTGATGAAAGACCAAGGACAGTATATTTATCAATGGACGCCTCTTAAAACCTTCCTAAAAATAACATAATCTGACCCATGACCGAGAAAAACCAAGAAGCATCATTCAGTGGTGATCAAACTGAGAATCACGTTCAAATCTTCAATCTTGTAGGCCATTCAAAATCTATCAACAAAAATGACCAAACCTCACTGCAAGCCAACAGGCAACAACAAAGTGAAGTAGACGAAAAGACACCAAAATAACCACACAAAAAAACCCACATATTTTGAGCCTGACATCAATAAGTTGTTTGGTTACCGGTAACAAAATATCAGCTATAATTATTCAGCTTCTACGAACCGATGCCCATCACTCCATCCGTCTCAAAACAAACAGCAAAACCAAAAAGCACACATAAAATGAGATAACATAGTGGGGATGACAGATTAGATACTTATCATTCAAATGTAAATGGGAGCCTCAAGCCTGTGAGGCTGTGATGAGTGAAAAGGGACTGCTTATTCGAGGTTTCAGTTTGAGCAACTTCAAGCTTGCAAGACAGTTAAAATCTATCAGAATAAAACCTAACCCGCCCTCATAACTGCATTAACAAAAGTACAAAAAACTATAACCATGAGAACAGGACAGAATCATACAATGTGGTGAACAATTACAAACACTTAAACAAATTCAAAGACCTGATGACAGGAGCATGCAAGAGATAAGTTAAATGAACATGGCAAAACAGAGGATCAAGAACCGTAAAAGATTAGGGAATTAGGGGATGTATCAACATGTACCTTACTTTACCTGGCTCTGCAAAAAAGAAGTGAGCACCACCACCCACATCTCCCAATTTGAAAAGGTATTCAGTAATAACGTGAGACACTTGAAAAACAAAAATGATTCCAAAAATACAAAAGATGGTGAAAAGCTAAATGGCATTTGAACCAACCAGCGTCTTCAAAAGGCCGTGGTTGTAGCCACAACCTTTCTTTCCCGAGCCACTTTCTAACTCCATGATCGCCCACAAATGAAACCAAATCTCCTACAAATGAAACCAAAACAATCATAATATCTTGTTCTTACATACAGATGCAAAGATAATAGCAAGACTTCATCCAGACAAGTGACACAACTACAAATCTATAATAATATAATATTAAAGACAGACTCCATATTTACTTTTATCTTTCATCTTTTCTTTTCTTTTTTTTCAAATCAAAATCCATGTTTTGTTTTTATTTAAGAACCCACAACAAATAATAGATAAAATATAAAAAGGCCACCAATAATTAAAAAGGAACAAAACCCACCAATAATTACATGTATAGGAAAAGTAGCAAATAAATAGATCGAACCCAGTAAAAAAAGTAAAAATTGACAAATGCTTTCATATATGGTATGGATAGAAGGGGAAAAAACAACAGATATAAACTTACCACAAAAGCAAGACACCTTGACTATTCTTGTCATCCCCACAAGATATATTGTAAAAGTAGAATAACAGTCCTCAACTATTCTGTCCTACGTGACAAGTTTTGTATAATATAGGTAGATATATATGAAGGGCATAACATATATGCTGCCAGCAACATATTACATGCTTCCCTCCTCACAAGATTTAAAAAAAAAATTATAAATTCAATCACGTGATGAAAGGATGTGAGGGGAGGAGATCATGTATGTTTTTCCCATATATAAAATAAAAAATAAAATAAATCCAAAACAAAAAAGGTAACCTCACATTCATGGAGGATATGCTTTATCCATTCAATGACTAATATTTCCATCAAATCGTTCTTCTCAAAAGAATCATGGCTTCTCTTCAATTTCCAATAATCCCATTAAACCAATCTTCACCAATCTCCAAATCCCCAAAACCACAAACAACAAACTTTCAAAAGCACCACCAAATTCTTTACAATTCATACTTCAAACACATTTCATCTTTTTGCAAAGTGGGCAAGTTACAAGAAGCTGTCAACATTCTTGTTGAGCTAGAATATCAAGATTTCAGCATTGGCCCAGATATTTATGGTGATTTACTTCAAGGGTGTGTTTATGACAGAAATCTTTATCTGGGTATGCAAATTCATTCAAGAATTATCAAAAAGGGACAAACTTTATTGAAAAATGAGTTTCTTGAAAATGGGTTTGTGGGTGATAATTTTGTGTTGCCAAATGTGTTGAAAGCTTATGGTGGGCTTTTGATGTTAAGGTTTGGGAAAGGGGCTCATGGGTATGTGTCAAAAATGGGGTTCGGAGAGTGTGTTTTTGTGGCTAGTAGTCTTGTTGATATGTACGGAAAGTGTGGGGAATTGGACGATGCGCGAAAGGTTTTTGAGAGTATGCCGGAAAGAAATGTGGTTACTTGGAATTCTTTGATGGTTAGTTATGCTCAAAATGGGATGTATGAGGAAGCGATGAGCGTGTTTTGTGATATGAGAAAGGAAGGGTTTAAACCGAGTGTCGTTACTATGGTGAGTTTTCTTTCTGCTGCAGCTAATCTTTGTGCTATTAAAGAAAGTAAACAAGGTCATTCGATTGCAGTGTTAAACGGGTTAGATGTAGGTAACATTGTTGGTACTTCTTTGATCAATTTGTATTCGAAGACTGGTTTGGTCGAGGACGCTGAGAAAGTGTTTTGTAAGATGAAAAAGAAAGATGTTGTAGCTTGGAATTTGATGGTATCTTGTTATGTACAGAATAGCCAGATTGATAAGACGATAAAACTATGTCATGACATGTTATTAGAAGGATTTAAATTTGATTCAGTGACAATGACAATGATTACAACAGGTGCAGGCGATAGCCAGGATTTGAAACTTGGAAAATCGGCGGCACATTGTCAATGCATTAGAAGCAACCTTGTAACTGATGTAGCTGTTGCAGGCAGTATCATTGATATGTATGCTAAATGTAACAAAATTCACGATGCAAGAAGGGTGTTTTCTTTGATGGGAACTAAAGATCTTGTGTTGTGGAATACATTATTGGCTGCGTGTGCTGAAATCGGGTCAAGTGGTGAGACCTTAAAATTGTTCTATCAAATGCAATTAGAGGGCATGCAACCAAATGTAGTATCTTGGAATTCAGTGATTCTTGCGTTTTTGAGAAACGGGCAAGTTAATGAAGCCATGGTTTCATTCTCAGAAATGAAATCTGTTGATATTGAGGCTAATTTGATTACGCATACTATTTTGATCACAGGTTTGGCTCAAAACGGGTTTGTTGATGAAGCAATTGCAATATTTCAAGAAATGCAAGTAAAGGGGATTAAACCAAATAGTGTAAGCATAGTGGGCGTGCTTTCGGCTTGTAAAAACCGAGCATCTTTGCAACTTGGTAGAGCCATACATGGATATGTATTGAGGCATGAGATGCATATCAATGTTGTATTAGCAACTTCTATGGTGGATATGTACGCAAAATGTGGGAATATAAATCAAGCAAGAGGGGTCTTTGATATGATTTTAGTCAGAGAATTACCTTTGTATAACGCTATGATTTCTGGTAATGCGTTACACGGTTTTTATTAAGAAGCTATTGCTCTCTTTAGGCAGTTAAAGAATGAAGGTATAGAGCCCGATAGCATAACGTTCACTAGTATTTTGTCGTTATGCCGACATTGTGGATTAATAACCGAAGGTTTGGAAATTTTTGTTGATATGATCACAAAGCATGACGTGAAGCCAAGTATGGAACACTATGGCAGTGTGGCGAGTCTTCTTTCTAAATGTGGACATTTTGAAGCTTTGCAGCTAGTTAAAAGTATGCCTTTTAAGCCTGATTCATACATATTAGGATCTTTACTTACTTCTTGTAAAGAACATAATTGATGATGTACCATCCGTACATGTCCCGGACTTGGCATAACACTCACCTGTTCGGAGGACGTCCGTACAGGACCCGAACCAGAGTAAGACAAACCAGTCTGTACGACCATGATCACCACCACATGAACTCCACGCAGACATTGTCTCCCACGATCACACTAGGAGACAAAGACAAAAGAGTTCATGGTGTACTTTTCGTACACTTTGTCCCCTTGGAAAGCCCTATAAATACTCGCCCTAGAATCTCATCGAAGGGCAGAACAAAAACACTACCCAATAAAACTAGCTTGGTGGCGTGGACTATTTCCATCACCGATAGGGAACCGCCAGCAAGCACTCCGAAAACATCCATTTTTCCTGACATTACCTCCGTAAGATTAACCCTAGTACCTAAGCCAAAATATTTGCTTAAACAAGTGGCGCCATCCGCTTTTTCACCCTGATCTTACAACGGTAAGAAACCATGTCAGAGGAGGAACCACCTGGATTCGGTAGTCGTTCCGGAACACCACCGCAGTTAGGGCGTTTCATACAGACAAGACGTAGGGCACTCCGGCCAACAGAAAGACAGATGGAGGCATTAGAGCCATTGCTCCAGGAATACCTCAGAAGGGTCAATCTCCAGGAAATGCGAACACGTTTGGAGTTTGCAGAGGAAAGTGACGAAGCAGATGACGAATGGGAGGTGGAAACACCCCAAGCCGTACGAACCCCGGTGCATAGATCCGCAATTAAGCCAAAATATTTGCTTAAACAATAATGAAATTGATCTTGCAATGTACTTGACTGAGAAGTTGGCTAGTATACAACCGGGTAATTCAGGAAATTATGTTACCCTCTCGAATGCATATGCAGCAAATGGAATGTGGGATGAAGTATCAGATTTGAGGAGTTCCATGAGAGAAAAGGGTATTAAGAAAAATCCAGGCTGTAGTTGGGTTCAGAGAAAATCATGTTTTTGTTGCTAATGATAGATCCAAATTACAAAGTGATGAGATTTACCCGACTTTAGCATTATTGAGAATGGAAATGCAAGCGAATACGGACCTTTGACTGGTGTTGCAAATCGAGTCATCTGTCTATACCAGATCTGGCATATAAACATATACATGTGCATACCGCAAACAAAGTTTGTAGTGTTTTTACTTCAAAAAAATAAACGATGAAATTATTATTTCACGGCATCCCTGGAAGGCATTTGTAATAGACCACACCCTCAGAGCTGCTGCTATTGAGCTTAAGGTAAGAGATACTGAATTTCGTACTTCTTTCAATATTATATGATGTACAGTTTACATTTTAGAGATTAATGACTATGAGTATGATAAGGGCCAAGATCAGATTTATACCTGATTGGTTTTTAATTGTAAAGAGCTTTTAAAAGCAATCCTTACATTGTATAGAGATTTCCAAGTACCATTTAGATAACGTTGAAATTTTGTTAGTTTTTATTTCTTAATGTTGTCATTCTAAACCAAATAGCCTATCTTTTTAATTATATGTCATTCCATTTAGTTTAACAAGACTGTTTGACGATCATGTAAAGGCCTAAATGATTTTTAGTAAGTCAGTAACCACTAACAACGAAAAGTAGGGGAACATTTGAATGATAAACAGTGATATGGATTACTAATCACTCAATGGTAACAAAACGGTACATTATTAGTAGATAAATCATATTGATCTGATGAATGCTGCAAGTAAATGGTAGATACCCTTGATGATCCTTCAGTACTTGGGCACAATAGTCTAGTTCATGGGGAACTAATCTTGTGGAGTTAGCCTGATGATGGTAGTGAATGTATTGACCGTCCTCCTAAAACTATCAACTAGTATGAGGATGATTCTAATCTATCGCTAATCTAAGCTCATTGGTGCCTGGTCCATCAACTGGATTTCTGGGACTCTGCGTCATTTTGCACTTCAAGTAATGCCACCACCTGAGTTAGGATATGATGTCGTTTCTGTTATCTTACCTTTCCGAGTGTTAATTCTACATATTGGCTTAGAGTTTTTAATCTTTCGTAATGTGCCAGTTTAAAATGAATATGAACAAATGAACAATGTATCTAGTAAAATCTGAAACTAGTAGTCACCGTAACACATTTTCTTAACAGGTTTTTGCCATCATGTTCTTAATCAGACACCAAGATTCCAACTTTCATAATCTTGAGTTAGTTTGATTTCACTCTATAGTTTGATAAGTTTCTACGATGATCCACTACAATGTTTCATTAAGTTTTATTACTGGATTGATTTTGAACATTAGGTTACTATTTATCAGTTCATTCTAGGCACTTAGGGAACCAGGTTACTCAACTAGAGATGGTATAGTCCTTTCAAGGTCGGCTTAAGTCGATTGTCATCGTCTAGTTAACAGATATAACATGCAAACCAATTATCATTATCAATTGGTACTTCTTTTAGCCTATCTTGACCTTGCTCGACTACTACAGTATTCATTTATTTATACATATACACACATAACATGAGAAGAAAAAAAAAAGAAGAAAGGTGAAATAACACAAGTCTGACCAGGCTAACAGCCTTTAAGGAATCAAGGGTCAAGTATTTTGATGTATGGGCTTGGCCTATTCAAAAGTTTGCTCTTCTTAAATTTAGTCGATTTTGATCTTCTTTTTTTTTTGGTTTGACTCGATTAACATGAGTTGGGTTCACCAGGTCGCAATTATGATCTAGGAAATGTACATAAGTCTATACGGCTATAGTCTTCATAGTTCGTATACATATTACATCATACATGACTTCCAGCAATTGAAATAAGAGGAGATACTTGTCCAACTGTCTAACTAATAGTATCTTTATTTTTACATTTCTAGAATCATGGCTATGTCAAATGATATATTATTCATGATAATAATAATAACCAGGTGGTTCGGCCTGCACGTTGCGCGGCTTCAGTTATTACGATTACGTTTGATACGGCTCCGTTATGCTAGTTTACTTGGGTTGAATCCACAACCGCTTAATTAAAAATACTCTATCATAGGTATGTTTGTTCAAAAGTTTTTTATAAAAATGTATATGCATTTAAGGGCAATGCCACAACAACACTTAAAAGTTTGCAATATCAAATACATATATTTATTTCGTGCAAGAAAATCCAAAACAAAAAAACAAACAAAAATTAAAAAAAATAAAATAATTAGAATGGCTTTTCTATTTAATTGTTACTCGGCCCAATAACAAAACAAAACAAAAGTTGGAGTGGCTTTTGGGCAGCCCTCAAACCCCTGACCAGTGAATCAAAAGCCAAGGCTCTTTCCACTTCAACCAACACTATATTCATTTATTTATCTTATACATTACATATGTATTGTATATTGGTAGTTCTTTAAAATGACTGCTCAAAATGTTTAACTTTAATAAAGAAAGTAATGGGGATTTAGAAATATCAAGTTCTTGTTTGCATTATGTACTAGTAACCAATCTTCTTACATTTATATATAATGATATTATGATTTCATGTTCCCTTGTTAAAAGTTACATTTTTTTCAACTTGGAAATCTTCAAACTGTCCCTTACCCTAATAATATTAAAGGTTAAATGCAAATTTCGTCCCTATGGTATATCGAAAAGCACACTTTTCATCCATGCCGTTAACTTTGAGCTTTTTTCATCCATGTGGTGGGATTTTCGTCCCTACCGTTAGCATGTTGCCGTTAACCCCATCACATGCAAACCACGTGAGGAATTTTTTGTCATTTCAACATGGTTCTTCTTCCCATATCTAATCTATATGACTATATCTAGATTCATACATACATTCATGTATAGATTCATCACAGGTATAAATTTTAACCCATATTTTAACCCATATCATATATATATATATATATATATATATATATTATATCTTCTTACGTACATTCATATCCATTCTATCATTATCACAACCCACAAATAAAAAAAATGAAAATATATATAAAAAAAACCTAAAATCCATCGATCGATCTTATGGACCAGTCTTTGAGAGATTTGTAGGTGTCGAGTCTTGATGGCGGTCTTATTGGATGGTGGTGGCTGGTCCCAATGGCAAGATTTTGTTGGCCCCGATGGCAAGAAAGTAAATAAAAGCCAAATTCCATCCATCCATCCATCCATCGATCTTGTTGCCAATATCTTGTTGGTCCCAATCCGTTACACACTAATGGTCATCCACGCCACCCGAAAATACTCTACCACTTTAGGTTGTGTCACACGGAAGCATGCACATTGCCACCGGGTGATCCACTTTGCACATTAGCTTAAATAAACTAAATGTGGGTTAAGCTTAAATCTTTTTCACTTTGGTGCTCGAGACTTTTCACACTTATTAGCGTCCACACAAATCTATTTTATCTACTTTAATCTACTTTATCATATTAGGGCCCTTAACGTGCATGTGACATGACAACATAAATCATGTCTAGTGTACTATGTGTACAAGTCCACAAATATCCACAATATCACATTCACAAACTAATTTAAGCCACAATATTACCATAGAGCACATAACTACTAAGCATGCATAAATGACACCATACACAAACTACTTTAAGTCACAATAGCACAATAGAGCTCATAACTACTAAGCATGCATAAATGACATCATACACAAACTACTTTAAGCCACAATAGCACAATAGAGCTCATAACTACTAAGCATGTATAAATGATACCCCAATCAACCTCTCATTTACATCCCACACCCAACATATGCATGAGATAGTTTAAACATAATAAAAGGGGGATTAATTGTCAAAACTAAGTTTTGTTGTGTCCCTCATGTGTCAAAAATAAGTTATCTTACCTCTCGAATCTTCTTAAACAACAAACAATGCGTTACCGTGCTTGGTATGTGTTCCCGGCAACCTAAGACCGAACATATGATCAACACATAAGTAATAAACATCACACTACTCTTATTATTCAATGATTATGATTAACATGATTTCAAAACACCATGGACTCACAAAAACAACTTCCCAACAATATTTAGACGAATTCAACATTACGTGTCTGTCAAAAACCACGTTTTTCACAAACAATTACCCAACTAATTAACAAACTGTTATAAAACATTAAAGCTAACTCTTTTATCTAACAATAGTCTTTAGAATCACCTCAATAAGATTTTTCATTATTTTTCTATGAATTTTTGAAGATTGACTTGTTGCACTCGTCTAGAATTTGACCACTTTTAGAAATCAGAATTTTCGACCCATTTCGAAGCAAAATCAAAGAAATATTTGTTCTTATAGAATTTGGTAGGAACATAGGCCTTTTCAAAAATGTAAGGCTTGAATTCTAGAGATTTATGATGAATTAGTTATGATTTTTGCAAAACAGCTGAAATTCCAACCCTACTGAATCCTTGTTTCCAAGCAATTTGATAACAAAACCATTTCATCAACCAACCCTGACTTCCAGGACCTAAATACACATAATATATGACCCATATTATGGTTTTATACCATATCTTGCTCCAAAAATCCAATACTTATCATATGGATCATAAAACCCTCAATAACGACTCGATTTCGATTAATTGATTATGAATCACCTAACTTGGGCTATGGACCAGAAATAAACCATCAATAAACCTAAAAATAACCAAAAATAGATGGGAAAATTGATCAATACCTATAGGGAACTATCTATGGCATGAAATACAATCACATACCTTATTTAAAACGATGTCTAACCACTTTCCAGATACGACATCTTCCTTCAACAGTTGCTGCTGGTCTTCTACTGCCATAAAACTGTTGGTGCACGTTTTTGGATGACAACAGCATTATAGAAGTTTGTCTTGAATCGAGTCATTTGTAATGAGTTTCAACCAAATCTGAAGTTTCAGATTTGATTGAAACTGAAATGGACCGGACCAAAGT
>JAOEHQ010030763.1:2576-13281 GCA_025447715.1 Asclepias incarnata | reverse complement strand
GATTATTTTAAGGCTTTGAGTCAATGTTATCTATACTTTTTTGACTATACAATGTTAACTAAATATGAAACATATTTACACAGTGATTATTTTAACACACGGGTCCTTAATCTAGTTACCTAGTAAATAGAGTTATCATATTCATTTCAGATACGTAATTATGTTTTAGAAATCAAAGTTAATATTTTATTCTTATAATTTTTTTTTTATAGGGATCGAACTTATATTAGACCAAGATACATGTATAAATCCAATGAGTGAATGTAACGAAGTTTCCTATAAAACCTATAAACTTTAATTTTGATAACTAACAAATCATGAGTTTAATTTTGTAATGCGTAAAAACCGATATGAAAACTTGAAAACCAACCCCAAAAATCGGCATGATGTTCCAAAAATACCCACAATAATAAAACACCAACCATTTTTTGAAAAATTCATCATCCATTCATCATCATCATGAGTCATACCAGCCAAAACCAACCTCCTATTGCTGCTCCACCACTACAAGGTTCCTTTGTTCATTGTTCTTTTATATATATATATATATATATATATTTAATTTTGTTACTTTTAGATCTGATTTTCAAAGATTTAGAGTCGTTCTTGTAATTTGTTTAAGATTAATGAGGTAATTATCATTGCTTGTTATAGGTTATCCGGTTGAAGAAGAGACTAAAGAAGTCTACCCGCCACAAGGATACGTGCCACCAGCATATCCACCCCAAGGATATCCTCCATTAGGATACCCACCGCAAGGATATCCCCAAGGGTATCCTCCTCAAGGGTATCCTCCTCAAGGATATCCACCACAAGGTTACCCGCAACAAGGGTATGTGCCTCAATATAACCTACACTACGTGCCTCCTCCTCAACATCATAAACAAGACCACGGTTTCATGGAAGGCTGGTAATTATTGACTGCTCCGTTTCTCCTGTAGATTGTAGATTTATTTAGCGATTTTTTTGATTTTAGGAATGCATCAAATCCAATGTGAATCGTGCAAACCTTTTACAATCAATATTGTGATGCATAAAATCGTATTTTGAGGGTAACTATTTATAAACCATCTGTTAATTGAAAATAGTCTATAATCGTCCAAGTTGTTAGATATTTCATGTCAAGACTTTGGTTGTTGTATCGTGTTCGTTTGCCGATCAAACCTGGTTACCTTAACTTAAAACGTATTTTTGCAATGCACATTAATTGTCATAAATCTTCACATCATGGTGATAGCTAGACTCATTCACATATATTGATTGATCTACTTTTGTACATTATAAGAATGAAATGTTAGGTTTTGACATAATCATTTTGTGTTCTCCAATAATAATTCACTGAAACTTTATAGAAAAGGAAGTGATATCTTTACCACAACGTTTGATCAATATATCACATGTATGCATTATTGGTGTGTACAGTCTATTACAAAAGTTGTACATTGTGGTAGGTTTACCGCTTTTCTTATTGAAATGTCGTTTAATTGTTTAATATTGTTGTAGTACAACGATGTACACGGCAAACATTGAACTTATGTAATATTTGTTAGTTGCATATATCGAATCCATATTTTTCTATCATTCTTTCACATACAACTTTTTTACTTTTTAAGAATAAATGCCCATTTTAAAAAAAACAAGTACCTAATGTTATATGCTTCACAAATTTACAATTTAATTATCTTAAGACTATGATATGATGCCACAACTGAACATATTAATTAAATAACTAATGAGCCAGTTACTTCAAATATTATTTGGGCCAAAGGCCCGTTGATTGGTTAAGTACGGTATATTGATCAAAGCTGAAACTCGTTTTAATTGTTCGATTAGTCAACCCATTTGGCCTGTTATTTTGACACTCTTTAGAGTATTAGCCTATTTGCACTTTTGCATACTTTTGGTATCATATTGTAATGAATGTTTGCTAGTGCATTATTTTTTTCTAATAATATTGCGATATTTATGTAGTTGTGCTGCCTTGTGTTGCTGCTGTCTCTTGGATGCTTGCTTCTGAATTAGCAATATAAGCAAATAACTTTAATTCTTGTCATAGGAAGTTAATAACTTGGAGTTAGAAATAAATAAGCTTGATTTTCTTTTTATATCCAATTTAGGATTGTAATGTAGACAGATTGCTCATCTGATTATATGGGAACTAAATTTGTTGAATTCTTTGTACTCATTTTTGTTATTAGATTGCACATCTTTTTTATATATGCGTTGCAAGTTGATCGGTAGCTTCTTTCAACATCTCTAATCTGTTTGAGGCTAGTTTTGTGATATTGTGGGTTGTAAACGAATTGAACAAACAAAACGGACTTTGTTCGTGTTCTTTGTTTAAGCTTAACCAAACATGCAAATGAACGTATAAAGACACTCAAACAAATGAATTTTGTTGTTCATGTCCATTCATCTATACTTCTATACTACTATATAAAAATTACATTTTTTTGGATATGTGAAATGACCAATATGCCCCTTTTATCTATTTACATCATTTATCCCTTAACTCCTAAAATACATATACTAACCCCTTTTACATCAATTATCTTTACATCAATTACTTACACCACTCGCTGCCGCTGTCATCACCATCAGTCGCCGCCGCCACCACACCGTCGGCGCATTACGCGGGCACCCTTCTAGTTTAGGTTTAAGCAAATGAACACGGACATTAAATGAACACATATTTTGTATGTTAAGAAAACAACTTTTTCAAATTAATTACAAAGGTAAAAGAACACAAACATAAACAATACGCAAATATATATAATATTTAAAATATATGAACTAGAGTCTAGAAATAATGTGGTTTGTTTACTAAAACGAGTTTTTTGCTAAACGATTCACGAACTGTTAACCGAATTTTAATAGTTTATAGTTCGATTTGTGTTGTATCAATAACATGGAATCATATGACCTAAGATCTTCAAATATTCTTAAAGTATTAATATTAATCCTTCGTGTGTATATTCAGTCACTCATTATGAGCATATACCTACTTATCGTACGTGAATATGACTGAATGTATATGCAAAAAGATTGATTTTAGATAACTTAAAGGTTTGATATTAAAGTATCGAAATTCTTTCTTTCAAACATTTATTTTACCCTTTCTATTACTTATGTTTGTAGCCGTTTGCCAATTCTTTACCATCTCTATCTCTCTCTCTCTCTCTCTCTCTCTATATATATATAGGTTTTTGTTTCAATAAAACAAGTATTAAAGTAAAATTAATAAAACAAGTCTTTTCTCTTAACTAAAAATCATTGTACATCATCAGTGTATATACTTGTGCTCTATGAATCCTCGTGCATTAATTCTTGTTTTACAATAACCAACCCCTATATATATATTGCTATCACAAATCACAAAGTGCTCACATGGCACTCTTTGAGCTCGCCACGTCAGCGTTTTTCTACTTGGCGTCATCATGTTAATCCGACTAATACGTCAGCAGCCACGCAAGCACCTAAACTGCATAGGTCTGCTGCCACATAAGCATGTATTTTGAAAATTAATAAATCAGCTGTCATATAAGCATGTATTTTGAAAATTAGTAGCAAAACGTATTTGGAAAATTAATTGCAAAACGCATGTAAAGGGATTCGAACTTGCGCCCATGGGGCTAAAGAAGAATGCTATAGCCAATTTAACCACAATTGATTGTTGCTTTATTTTCCTTTTTTTTATTACATATATTCTAACTAACCTTATTTAACTATAACAAAAAGACCCCAATTGATATGTTTTGTGACTGTATTATATTGTATTGCTTCATATGTGTTTTTGTTTTGAGATCATTTATATTAGTTTTGAGAGACCAAAATACAAAATGAATTTAATTTAATCGGTTAGTTAATTAAATTATTAGTTTATAATATAGTTAGGATTTTAATTTTAAATATCATATTTTAATTCAATAATAATTTGGAATATATATTAAACAAAATCAAATTAGGATATCGATTGTTTTATGAATTGTTATTTTACATATTTTATTTGAACGACGAGTTAGAAGTTAGATCATCGAGCGCAATGCAGTGACATCCAATTGGGCAGTATGCACGCAACACGAATCCACGCACCCCTAGCAAGCCGGGTGTGTAACTCGTTCCCACGATGGTTCCCCTGAGAGACTTAACTAATTATGTTATTGAGTTTAAATAGGGATTTATCGGTTATTTTACATATTAATCATTTTTTAACTATATGTATTTTTAAATTTTAATTTTATAATTTTTCAATAATATTTCAATGCCTATTTTGGTATATAAAATAGTATATGTCGGTTTCGACCTCCAACTGTTTATTAATGATTAATTAGTTAATAATTAAAATTTTTATTAGTCCATACAACGCATGGGTATAACCTAGTTGTATATATGTCACTGTTTTATAATAAAATTTTAATTGTCCAAAATAACATGCTATTTGTTTCAATATTCTATATATTTAGAAAAAATCTCACTAAATACAAATTTTAAATAAAATCTCAATAAAGGATATAACATAATGATTCAGGTATAATAAACCCGTCAAAGACATGTGGTAGAGTTGGTTAAGGCTTTGGGCTTTGCTACAAGTGACCAAGGTTCTAGTCTTGACAACTACATTATTTATTCTTTGACATAGGAAGTCCTCTAATGAAGGGGTTTGGGCCTGGTAACCCCAGGTTTTCCTCTTGGAGGAGGCAAGAGTTTACCCCTATTAATTGTCGTGCCTTCGGGCGGATTAGTAGGGAGTTTTTCCCCCATCGGGTATTTGAAATAGGCATTTCCGCTTCGAGGAAGCTCTCTAGCGCGGACCCGGTTTAGACAACGTATGCTAGACCTCCCGCTGTCGAACCGCGACATGAAGCCGCTGTCGAACCGCGACACGAAGCACTGATAAAGAAATTCACCTTTCAAAAAAAAAAAAAAAAAAAGTTATAATAAACCCGACCGATTTTCCTAATATGGGTTCGGGTAGGTCACATGGATGCATTTATTAATTAAAAGAAGAAAAACATGAATACTACTACTTCTTCATTCCAAACCCTAATTTCCTCACACATCTTTTTAACCCTAAAAAACTCCCCTTTTTTTCACACAAATCTAAAAACTCAAAATCAAAATCAAGATCCAAAATCCCATTTAAATCTTTTCAATTTTGTTGAACAACCATGAGCCCTTTTTTCCAAATTTAACGAAGGTATTAAAAAAAATCCCTAATTTTTATCAAATTATTAATCTTTTTCTGTAATTTTTTGTGAATTTTTATTTTTATATACATCAATTTATTTGTTATTCATATAAAAGTTTGTTAATTTATTGATTGATTGGTAATTTAGCTTTGAATTTTGTAATTGATTTAGGATTTATGTGAATTTAGCAAATTAGCCTTTTTTTTCTTTCTTTTTATGGTGTTTTGATGCATTTTCTTGGTGGTTTTTTTAGTTTTGTTTGGATATTAAATTTGAAGTTTGAGGATGAGAAAAAATGTTTTTTCTAGTGCATTTTGTATAATCATTGATTTTTTTTTCTTCCTTTTATGGGTTTAGTTTACGAGAAGGTGATCAATTTTCTTAAATTTTGTTATGGAATCTACTTACGAATAATAACTGCTGTTAAGTATAGTGATCAGGGGTTTGATAAAGATTTATGCTTTTATAAATAGTCTTGGTTCTAACTCTGCGTCTGTTATTTGGATGGGTCGAGAAGGTCTCGTGTTGATATGTAGGATTGTTTACTTGTATGATCAGCTATGACACATAATGCTATATTTTTTTCAGCTACACTAACTATATTTAGGATGCATTTTCATGAAATGTACTATATGTACCTACACTGTGTAATGTGAAGACATGGATTGGTGGTTATTGTATCTCGTGTTAAAACAGGATGTACATGTAAAATCGAAAAATTGTGGTGGTAAAGTTAATTCCACCATTTTCACTCATTGGTGTACGCATCGTAGTAAAAGTCATCTAGGCTGATTATATTTTATGTTTTTGTAGTTTTTCTTATATGGAAGTCATCTAACTCGTTTATGTAATACTCCTGTCAGATCTAATTATTTTGTGCAGGTCCTTTTTCTCTTCTTTTGAACAGTTTTCATAGATTCAGCTCTTTCTCGTTGTTATCAGGATATAGTCCTATGCTTGTTGAACTGATGAATATGTTCTGCAGGTAGACGATTGCTACTTTGGGTTCGTCTGATGGGTGCTCCTAAGCAGAAATGGACAAGTGAAGAAGAATCAGCTCTTAAAGCTGGAGTCGTTAAGCATGGAGCAGGGAAATGGCGTACCATTCTTAAAGATCCTGAATTTAGCGGTGTGTTGTACCTGCGCTCTAATGTAGATCTTAAGGTTTGCATTTTTTCATCCTATACCAATATTTTTTAGTGTTTATATGTTTAGTAACTAAGGGGTGGATACAACGTATCAAATTAAGAGCCTGGGTTATGTTGAGAAGTGTGTCTAAGCCTTTAAGGGAATATATTGTAGTTAGTTTTCTTATGGCATTCTCTGCTGGGCAGGATTGTATGATTTTCTAGTAATGGTTAGATTTTACTTGGATCAGGACAAATGGAGGAACATGAGCGTAATGGCTAATGGATGGGGATCCCGGGAGAAGGCTCGGTTAGCTCTAAAAAGAGTGCAACATGGCAATAAGGATGACAACCCTATGGCACTTGCAAATGCAGATGACACTGACGAAGACTCCGGTGATACTAGGCCTCTACCATCTTCTAGTAGCTCTCCACAGCTTGGTGGTTCGAAAAGGTCTATGATAAGGTTAGACAACATTTTTTGTAGTAGTTTAGTTGAAGTTCTTCAAGGCCCACATATTTGCAATAGAAACTTTATTACACTGACTCCTTTTTCATGTTGCTTATTTGCTTCAGTTTATACATAACTAAACACTATCCTACTGATTTATGAACATGCTGTATATTTATCTAAGTGATTTCTTCATTGTTTTGGGTATTGTAACTTTTGTACAGTTTTTGAATAAATAGGCATGATGCTTTGTGGACACTTGAAAATATGTTAGGTTATCAGTTTTATTCCACTATCGGGAACTTTTGGAAAGGGATGACAAAATGGGAGACATATTTTTGTAAAGAACACACACATTAACAAATTTAGTGAAATCTTGCTCATTAGATAACTCAGGGATGTATCTGTTTCAGTCACGGTTTAGTCAAAATCAACATTATCAAGCAAACGGAGGTGATATCATTCGGGTTTTTTTCTTTCAATTTTCTTACATGACGTAGGTGAGTGCTTTTATGTCATATAAGCAGAAACTGATTCGAAACTGGATGTTTTAGATATGAGGCAGTTCTTTGTGTCCAAGTTTTGTCTCTAGTGCTCTTTTCTTGCTGTACATTGGTATCTCGTATGGACCATATTTCTTTTGTTTGTAGAAGACGACTGTATCAATGACTATACATTTGTTTCTTTTCATTTCTTACAGGTTGGACAATCTTATAGTGGAGGCTATAAACAACTTGAAGGAGCCTGGTGGCTCTAATAAGACTACAATAGGCACATACATAGAGGTATGTTTGTTATTATATTGGCTTGTGATGAATATTAAAGTCAAACTATAGTTGGTTGTACAGGGCGCGAACCTATGTCGGTCTCTTCATTTTCTTTCTGATTGTGCTTTTCTAGTTAATTATTACTAAGTACCTAAAAGAATAATATGCATCATATGACATTTGACAACCTGGTATTGTGTTGGATAATCAGGGTGGAAAAGCTGTCAAATTGCTAAAACATCTTTGGTTATTCAAACTAGCAAATAACTATACCGTATGATAAAGTTTTTGGTCATTAATTTATAAAAAGCTTAGTTGTATGTATTTTTTTTATTCTACCTACTTGTTATACACGCCTTCTTGATGTAAGTATTGGTTTTTTTAAGAGAACCATTAGGTCTTACAAAATATAAAATTTCCATAGTTCCACACTTCCACTTTTTGGGTAACATTGTTCCTTCTCTTTTTGCAGGAACAATATTGGGCACCTCCAAATTTTAAAAGACTTCTGTCTATGAAATTGAAATATCTGACTCAAACTGGTAAACTCGTCAAGGTATAGTTTGTATTATCAAATGCTATGCATCATCTCTTCACATTTTAATTAGAATCATTTATATTGGTTCAAATGTTTCTCTATTGCAGACAAAGCGCAAATACAGAATTGCGTCAGCAAATGTAATAGCCGAGAAGAAAAATATCCCGACCATGTTACGTTTAGAAGGAAGGCAGGCCGGTCCATCTCCTATGAGGGTAGATAAGAAGGATGAATTGAGTGTTCCTACAAAAGGTAAAATTGATTTAGAATTACAAAAGATGAGGAGTATGACTCCACAGGAAGCTGCCGCAGCTGCAGCGCAAGCGGTTGCAGAGGCAGAAGCCGCCATTGCAGAAGCAGAAGAGGCAGCAAGGGAGGCAGAGGCAGCCGAGGCTGATGCAGAAGCGGCTCAGGCATTTGCAGAGGCTGCAATGAAGACACTCAAAGGGAGAACCGCACAAAGGCTGGTAAAATGTTAATTAATTTATAACTCCTTTCTTCTATGCTTAACCACAGGATGCACGTGATTTACAGGACATTGTTTTAAATATTTTTAGGATACCTTGGTACTTCCACAAGCGGCTAGTTCAGTTGTGTGAGGTCCCTGGTGACTGGTGGCAATTTTAAAATTTTAAGCCATTAATTATGAATGGGTTGATTCGGGTTATCTTAAATTTTTAAGGAGTCAAGTGGGTTAATACATAGAATAGTCTTGAAAGAAAATGGGTAAATGTGTTGAATGTCTCTCAAAGTTTACTTTAAGAGCTCATAGCCTCCTTAATCTTCTATTATACAAAAGGTGTTACAAGTCAACCTGAACTGACACCTTTCGACCGATACTAGAATTACCCGTCTAAGCCATTACCCAACTCACCTGTTTTACCACCTTTACTGTTGAGATGTTTTATGGTGTTTGATTATATTTTTCTGCTACCGGTTGTGCATACCTTTATTTCGGTCAAGTTACTTAAGCTTATTTTATGTTTAGAGGTAAATGAACATGCAGTTCAACTGTTTTTAGCTAAATTTCACTATATACTGGTAAAAATTGTGGCATGACTTTTATGCTCTGAAGTTTTAAATATGCCCTACAAAGATAAAATGATTCATAACATGATGCTACATAAAATCATTTATTCTTCTCGTGAAACGAATATGAAGAGCAGAATGCTCTCAACTCTTTGAGGTTCTTTGCTACTGCCTTTTCAACTCTCTTTCTAATAGTGTGACAATCTTCATCTTGTTGCAGATGATTCGTGCTTGACGTTAATGGGCATTGAGAAGAGCTTCTGCTATACATATTGTTGGATGAACTTTGCAGCTGTAAATATCGTTGGGGCTATAGTTTGTTAAACCATAATTCTTCAACTGGTAAATCAACATTTGGTTGATAGTTGTTTTGTTCTTGTAGAGTAAGATAGAATAAAAACTACTTAATGCTGTTGGTTGTCAACAGGATATGCTTTAATATTGATTTTATGCTATTGTACTGTGAATTTTTATATTTTTTGGTACGTGCAAGTCTGTTTATTTTGTATTTGAAGTCGGAGCTGTCGCAGATTGTAAGCGCCAGAACTCATAGAAAGTAATATTTTGCTTTTGGAAAACAAATGATTACAACTATAATTACTGATATTTTGCGATCAGTTGGTGGAGTAAATTGGGTACTTACAGTCTAATTGCTGTTAGCTTTTATTGTTTAGGGCATGTTATTTATAATGTAAGTGAAATGTTTGTCTGTTTCAAGTATGTGTGGTGGTAGACTTGAGTAACTGTAATTGCATTAGGAGTTGCTTGAACACAAGGGGATTAATGCTAAAGATGCTATATTAAAACTTAAAAGGACTCCATGCTCATTTCATACTATTTTCAAGATGCATATTGTATATCATGTTTATTTCCAGATTAGATCAAAAGTACTACTGAAACAAGTCGATCCGAGCTCGAGTTTGATAGGGCTCAAACTTGGCTTGAACGTTTGTGGCTGGGTTGTAGCTTAACTCGATAGCTCGATGAGCCTTCATGATGCAGATGCAACTATGCAAGCTTTGCTCGATTATGATATAAGATGGATTGAGCTTGACTAAAAAAGCTCGAATTTAATATGAAAAATTGTTTTTAGTAACGACAAGAATTACAAATACAAGTAAAATTAAATTTCATTAACAAAAAATGACCTAGAATCTGCTAAGAATTAAAATAAAACTTGACCGTAAGTGAAATTTTATATAATATAGTCTAATAATTGTAAAACAAACTCGAGCTTGTGCTCGAACTCGATATATGCTTGACTCGAACAAGCTCGAGCTCGAATTATTCAATAAAAGCTTGACTCCGTCGTAGCTAATAAGCTATTAAGCATATTATTAATAATCTGGAATAGGTAAAACTTAGAACAAACTCAACCTCCAATTTATACTCCCAATAGAATGGGACTAGAAGTGCAAATGTGTTGGTAACCCATTGGTAAGGTCTTTGACCTTGTGGGGCTTTCGAAAGTCCTGGATTCCATAAATAAATAAAAAAAAAGAATTGGACTAGAAGTAGGTCCAAGTGTTCTTTTACCATACTAAACCTATACTAAGATTGTATATGGCTTTAGCTTAGCGGTTTTAGATCGACACAACCATGGG
>JAOEHQ010030752.1:0-13282 GCA_025447715.1 Asclepias incarnata | reverse complement strand
AATTCAAAGTCAAACCAAAACTGTTGACCAAAACTAATTTCAACCAAATTCAAAGTCAAACCAAAACTGTTGACCGAAACTAATTTCAACCAAATTCAAAGTCAAACCAAAACTGTTGACCGAACCAAAACTAACTCAGGTTTGACCGAATCCAATATCTTTGACCGAACCGAATCTAACTCAGGTTTGACCGAATCCAATATCTTTGACCGAACCGAATCTAACTCAGGTTTGACCGAATCTAATGTCTTTGACCGAACCAAATCTAAACAAAGAAATCAGAACTGTACAGGACCGAAATTAACATCTCATTTTTGAACCAAAATAGATCAAACACTCCTTGGAACCCATTTTTAATCTGACCGAATCTGATCTTGGAACAAGATCATTTTCGGTCCAAACCTTCAACCGAGAACCAACTTTATCATGACAAAACAATGTCTTTTTCAATATATATTTACATTTTTATGAACATTGAAACATTTCCAACAAAACCCACTTACTAGAAAACTAGTAAACTTTTGTAGAAAATCATAACTTTTGCTATATAATAACTCATTTCGAACTTAAAAGAAATATGAACATTAATTAGAAACTACTAAAAATTATGTTATACCTTTGTTAAATCACCAAAAATAACGAGATTTGAGCTCCTTTTTACTAGATCATGAACCGAAAATACATATACTTTGAGAGAGTTTCTACAAATTTCACACACTAAAAATGAAACTAAATGAGAACTTTTGCATGAATTTTCTTATATATGTTGTACCATATTTTGACACCTAGTATGTGACTCACTCATCAAGTAAGCACATCAAGACAAGTGTCCATCACTAACACAAAAATTAATAAACAATAGAACTAGTGGGAAATCTCATATAACACCACTAACTATTATTTTCGGTCAACACACCTTTAGATTCGGTCAAACTGACCGAATCTGAAACATGACAGAACATTTCGCGCGACATTTAATTGATAACTGTTTTTATGGCATTTCACAGTTACTAATCTCTGTTAAACATATAAAAACTTAACTCGAGTTTACACGATCAACACTCGAGAAAACAAGCTCTGAACATAACTCACATCAATAAAAGTCTCACAAGACTAATAGAACACGATTCAAGATCAAAGAACGAACAAAAGCTCAGAACAGAACTTACGACTCGTGACGGTTGTCACAATCCCCACCTCTGGGTTTTTTATAAAAGTTTTAATATTTGGCTTGTTAATTGCTTAGGTGGAGACTGATGTAGGCGCCAATGTGGCTGCTGATGTGTCAGTCGGATTAATACGGTGACGGCACGTAGGATAACGCTGACATGGTGAGCTTAAAGAGTGCCACGTGAGCACTTTCTGATAGCAATAGATATATATATATATATATATAGAGAGAGAGAGAGAGAGAGAGAAAGAGATAGAGATAGTCATGTATCCTTTCGATGACTTTTTTTTTTGTTTTTTGTTTTTCTGCTTTTGAATGACATGCTATTCTACTCAATTCATCAATATATAGAGTGGTACCGCCATCTGTGACCACATGGGCCCACAGATGAAGGTTGCAGGTCACAGGTTCGAAACTTGCCAAAGGCAAGTGGAAAAACTATATCTTATGATCCATGTGTGAGGATGGTGACTTACCGGGCATGAGTTCTATGTGGTATGCGCTCTGGGTACTAAGAAGATACATGGGAACCAGAGGGTTCCCACCATTTACCATTTTTTGCAAATGTGTAAAATCTTGCTTTCACATGTAAATTATAAAAACCATCTTCTAGGGTGTAGAGCACGTACCATATCCAACCACCAGAGATCGTCACCCATCAAACCCAAACCATTTTGAAATCCATACAACCCCCAACCCTTTTATAAATATCTTTGAGGACTCTACCTGATAAGGGCGAAGCTCCCTGAACTGGTTACGCTCATTCGGCTAAGGGCTACGTCTGTACCGTATTCAACAAATAACCCACAACCCTCACATGTGTAAACGAACTAATTTTATTTAGATATCTTACTTTCATATGTGTAAATACCACCAAAATATTGAAAATTAAGAAGTCGTCAAAAGTATATCGAATCACTTATCTAATGAAAGAGTACGATATTTTAAGAATACCCATATAATTTTTTTAATATAGTTTTTTAACGATAGACGATATTTTAAGGAAGAATGTGATGACGGAGGAAAAGGGGGGAAAATGTGTGGTCCAGAATGATTATCAAATTTTTAAGTTATTTACAATTCTTTAAATAACCCACCCTTACAATACTAATATTGGTGTGACAATTACTACTGATTCATGCAATTTTTTCTTTAAAAGCTGAAGGTTTTGTATATGATTTCATAAAATAATTAACAACTTAATTATGCAGAATAATATATATAAAATTACCCTTGAGCCAAGATCTGTCTATATACATAGAAAGCATAGTTATATTATAAATTCATACCTAGGGTTTACGTAGAGACAAACTGCTGATTAGAAGGTTGCTAAAGGGTTCTAACATGTGTGTTAGATCAAACTGCTGAGAACAACCATCTAAACTTGGGTATTGTATATATATACAATCTTACACAAATTGAAGATCTTTAATCAACAGTAATGTGAAGATGAACATTGTGACCAATCCTTCACTTTGGAATCCAAAAACATGTTGACGTTTGGATGTACTAAATATTAAGGGGTAGTGATAAATCTATAACAATATTTAACCATTCACAAACAAATGTACATCTTTTATTACACAGTGTGCGACTGTATAATGCAGACATTGTTGTGGATAGATAAAAAATGTTGTGAATTTATCCCTTCCCGTAAGTAAAACTAGGGCTTTTATTTGTATGTACATGTGAAGTTGTTATTTTTATATAGAATTTGGTAGAATAGAATATACACTTTTTGGGTCAAGTGACCAAGTTTAAATACGTATCAAAATAATATAGTTACATATCGTAATCACTAGGCTTAGTGACAAAATAAATGATGGGAAGCCGGAACGTCCACTGTTAAATATGTGATAACTCACATAGTAATGTGGTGTATTCGAAATCAATTTGTATCCTAATGTGGTTCGTCAAGAGGTGTTGACTGTTGAGATCCGAAAATGACATAAAGTTGATTGAAATTAGAAGAGACAGAATAAAAACGACATGAATAATTGAGTTGTTATAAATAAAAAAAATTATATTTTGAAAAACTCAAATCGTTGCACTAGGCACCTCCTTTTTAAATTAACACGATACTACTTATTTAAATTCACCTATACTAAATACTGAGGGGTGAAACCTGTAAAATATAACCAACTCATCGAGTTAGCCAGGGGTATCTTCCAAATCCACTATGTGGGCCCTGGGGGTGAGTTTTCCCTCAGGTCTCGGGTTCGAGCCTGAGGTTTCTCATCTCAAAGAAATTTTCCATGAGGAGGGGGTTGGAGGTCCAGAAAATCTCTGGTTAAAATTGCCTCCAACACGTCTAAATCGAAACAAACTTTGCAAAAATAAAAATAAATAAATAAATAAAAAATAAATAAATAAAATACTACATAGACCATTTTATGCAGTTATCTGAGAATTTAATTTAATTTGAAGACAAACTGAAGTGTAGTTATGCGATACTATAGGGGGTTTATTGTAAATATAACGAACTACTAAATCCGTACAAAACTACCCGAAATGTAAGCGCCATTCTGTTAACAACAAGCGGGTGGTTTGTACACATTCGAGTTTATTCCGCTTTACATTTTCAGAAAACAAAAAAGAAAGAAATCATATATCGAAATCGGTGATACGAAGGAAATTATTGACAATTTTTATGATGGAGAAAGCATATCATACCGGAAAATTGTATACTCGTATGAGATTATGGGAGTTGCCTGATCAGTATGTTGCAGAGCCTCTTGACGTTCCTTCTGGTTCTTGTTTGGCTGTTAATCGTGATGGATCGATGGCTCTCATTGGTTCGTTCTTCTTTACATTTTTATATAACATTCTGTAGGATTTGTTTGTTAATATCTCTCGTGACAGTTTTGTGCCACATTGTGTTAGTATTCATGAACGGCATTCTATTACTTGAGATCGGCTTAATATGTAATATGCGATTGCTGTTAACATGGTCCATTTAACAAAAAAGAATGTTGAGTAGTACTTGTTTGTGGTTTATGAACTAGACCCACAACAGAAACGAGAATATATAAAGAATGATGCATTTTATTTAAGATTATAGGTGGTTTGATTGTGTGTCAAGTCTCGGCTAATGACTCCACTTTTGTTTATGTAGATGAGGTTCCTCATTGTACTACCGTTCGTGTTCCAAGGATTCAGACAATTTATGGTGTTGTCGGGATTCTAAAGCTTTTGGCAGGTTAGACGATGATTAGTCTCTTTATAGATTAGTCTCTTTATAGAGTTGTGCTTGTACGAGAACAAAGATTTGGGAAATATTGTAAAAATAAATCATCCATCTTAAATACACTTTTAGCTATGAAGTTTTCATTTATATGTCTCTTAATATGTTTCTATATGCGGCCAGGATCATACTTAATAGTTATAACAGAACGTGAATGTGTTGGATCATACTTAGGCCACCCCATCTACAAAGTTTTGTCACTGAAAGTCTTTTCCTGTGACCGTTCAGCCAAAAGTTCTCGTGATGACAAGGTAACATTACTAATTGGGACTCCTTGTTTGATAGGCGATTAGCATAGTGTAAGATTTTCTTTTGTTGCAGAAAAAGATGGAGTCCGAGTTTCATAGTTTGTTAAAAGTTGCAGAAAAGACACCCGGGCTTTATTTTTCATACAATGTCAACATAACACTAAGGTCTATATCTTCTCTATATTTAAGATGAATCAATAATTTTGATTTCTGTGTCAAACCTTTATGTCGTTTTTGCTTCTTGCAGTGCGCAACGGTTGAATGATTTGGGTGAAGAATCATCTCGACTTCCTCTCTGGAGGCAGGTAAAAACTGCCTCATAATTAAAGGTCTTCTTAGTATATAATTAATGATGATTTTCAGCACATACTTTGCACATGCATACATTCAAATTCCTTTTTGCGGTGTTTTGCTCATCCATTCATTGAAAAAACACTTATGGTAGACCATACACTGATAAAGGAATTTCGTTGTCACAGGCAGAGCCGCGATTTCTATGGAATAATTTCATGTTGGAACTTCTCATAGATAATAAGGTTTGTTTATCTATCTTCTCGAAACAAGTTAAGCTCAATTCTTTCACAACTTTTCATATTCCTGATTGCCTGAAATCGATCACATTTGCAGAAGCTTGATCCTTACATTCTTCCTATTCTTCAAGGAAGTATCCTTTTTTGCATCACTCTTAATGGCTTCTCATTATAAAGAATTATTTATCCTGTTTCCTTAACTTAGTAACAGCTTTCCAGAACTTTCAAGCCGCAATTGGGAAAGATATTATAGATGTCACTCTGATAGCAAGAAGATGTACTAGGAGGAACGGTATGATTTGTATAGCTACTCACAAAGTATTCTGTTTTTTTATTTATATATTTATATGAAGAAATTAGCTTAATTTACCATGGCTAGTTGTAGTAAAATAGGTTATAGAAATTAGTGATTGGGTCAGCTTTTGCTGCTTAAACACAGACTAGAATAGATAAATTTTGTGCATTATAGAAGAAGCCAAAAGACTTTTATTTAGTTTTTTATATGTAAATACGAGCAGGGACTCGGATGTGGAGAAGAGGGGCTGATGCAGATGGGTATGTAGCAAATTTTGTTGAAAGCGAACAGATTATACAGTTAAAAGGATATACAGCATCATTTGTACAGGTATACCTCCATATAATTCTGTATTGTTTATGTTTATTTGCAAAAATAAAAGTTGGCTTGCTTCATCATGCATATTCTTTTCATTTTTATTTTAACGAGTTAAGCGCTATAGTGACCAGTTCTTGGATATTTTGTTTGTAGGTCCGAGGGTCGATCCCTTTTATCTGGGATCAAATTGTTGATTTATCATATAAGCCCAAGTTTGAGATCCTGAAACCCGAAAAAGCAGTGAGTGTACAATTTTTATAACTAATTGTTAACTATTACTAGTATTTCACTTGGCCATCCTCCTAACAAGTTGATGCTTTTATACACCTATTCCTGCAGCCTCGAGTTGCTGAGCGCCACTTTTTGGATTTAAGAAAAAAATACGGAAATGTTTTAGCCATTGATCTTGTCAATACGGTAATTATAGTATTTTCACATGCGAAATCTGATCACTCACAGAATGCTCTTGTTTAGAGGTGGAAATATGGGCTAGCCGGTCAGTTTGGGTAATGGGTCAAAACTGGTCATCTTTGGTACGGGTTAAAATGGGTCATGTTTGAAAGGTTCAGCTACTCTTCCCAATTTCGATTAGAATTTCCATAAATAACGTGCGTGTCAAAATGTGATTACAAAAACTATATACTCTCGATAACAAACTTTGAATGAAAAGATTTAGCAGATTTTAAACATTAAAGTACACCTTGGGCAACTTTCTACCCACTGGACCCGTTAGAGATGAAAGATAGCCCAAATCAACCCATTCATAAGCAAATGGGCTGAAACTGACACATCTGGTCTTGTAACATCAATGTACTTCTGATTGATTTAATCGCTCCTTGTTCTTTATTCTTTTATAGCGTGGTGATGAAGGACGTTTGAGTGAGAAGTTTGCTACCTCAGTGCAGAATATTCTTAACGATGATATGAGGTAGAGTATTGTCTAATTTTTCCGGGTTGCTCATAGACTAGCCATATATGCTAATTTGGATGAGGTTTGCAGATACTTTCACTTCGATTTCCACAAGATTTGTGGACATGTTCATTTTGAGAGGCTAAATATCCTATATGATCAAATTGAAGATTTCCTTATTAAAAATAGGTAATAATTTGTCCTGATATAAATGTTATTGTAAACTTTATGAGATCTTATAAATTTAGCTACATTTTCAAATAATGTCTTATAATGTTTGACTTGTTGATTCTGATAACTCTTAAGTCAATGTTACTTCTCATTTTCAAATGGTAGGTACTATATGGTAAATGATAAGGGTGAAAAAGTTGAAACACAAATAGGAATCGTGCGGACTAATTGTGTAGATTGTTTAGATCGTACAAACGTCACACAGGTATATTACTTCGAAGTTTTTGCATTCTTTCTTATGAGTTTATAATTGAATAAGGGTCCGGTTTAGTAGTTAAAGATTTTAAGGTTATATGAGTAACCGGGCCTCTTGATTGAATATAAAGTCTACAGATCCTTAAATGTTGTTTTGTAAACGTAAGTTCATTTTGGGTACAATTTACCGTTGTTTATAGTACAATTGGGCACTTTTCTGCTAGTGTAGTTTGTGAAATATGGTGCTTAAGTGCATAGTGTACCTTCATCTCAAATTATCTTGTCTCGGTGTAGAGCATGATTGGGAGAAAGATGTTGGAATTTCAACTTCAAAGGCTTGGTCTTTTCGATGCAGATGAAAGCATTAGCACACATCCTAATTTTGATGACTGCTTCAAAATATGTATATAACTAATTTCACCTTATTTGTTTTTAGCTTTGTGTTCTTAGTTTTTATGTAAAGCTCACTGTCCAAACTTTTGATGGCATATGTTTCAACAGTATGGGCTGATCACGGGGATGATATAAGCATCCAGTATTCTGGCACACCTGCTCTGAAAGGAGATTTTGTCAGGTACAGCTGCATACATTTTAACCGTAAATATTATAGGACCTGAATGGTATTTTATAGGAAATTAACCAAATACAAATCGAATATAAATTCGGCAGGCTTTTGAGAGACGGTTGTCTCTCCAAAAATGACCTACTTTCAAGAGGTGGGTTGTATGGTTAACTTAATCTTAGACTAATCAACTATAATACTTGATTTATTTTAACTGTTTGCACAGTCGTTTCGTTAAGAAAATAATATGGGTACCTACAAATCTATATCTATAAAAATACTGTCATTGCCTATATTGATCATAGAAGTACCAAAATGCAGTGACCCGGTAGCAGTTTAACTGATATCAAGAAATTGGTCCTTTGTTTTGATGTGTATTTAAATCTTCTTTGGGGTGGTTTTTCAGATTTGGTCGGAGGACTATCAAAGGAATTCTTAAAGACGGGTGGAATGCGCTACTGCGTTATTACCTCAATAATTTTGTTGATGGTACAAAACAGGTCAGCTTGTTTCAATTCATTTCTACCAATCTTTGTTAGCTGCATTTATTCTTTTATTAACTTTGTATGGATATAAATTCATGTAGGATGCAATTGATTTAGTGCAAGGGCATTACATCGTTTCTCTTACTCGAGACATGGCTCCTAAGCTGAAGAAAGGAGGGATAGAGGCCATTGCAGTGAGTATAGTTTGATGAAATTCCATTTAGTAGGAATTCTTGGTTTTTTAAAACGTATTCATCATGGTAAACATTCTATAAGGTTATAAACGTGCGAGTATAATATATATGCATATTTAAAAGTACACTGATTAAACAAGAAGCAGTGATGTCGTAGATATAACGAATTTAGATTTCATTATCAAGTTAAAATATTTGTTGTCAATATTTTCACTTGTCTGTTTAAGCGCAAACTATGGGTTAACAATCATCTTTGATTTTGGTAAAAAGGTCCTGCATGTATCATTCTAAGTTGAAGGTTTTCGCTCACATTGTTGGCCTTTTTTTGCAGCCCTTTCCTGTTGTCTTAGGACTGATCTTGATGGGGATCTTTTTCTCATTGTTGTCGCTCCTGCGAGGTGAGTTGGTGACCACCAACTTTTTATGTTATAGTACCAAAACTTTAGCGCAGACCCCCCATGACTCCTATCAGTGTTGCCATCATACTTGCCACTATTTCCATGTATAAGAAAGATGTTATATAATACACATTCCTTTCCACGAAAAAGGAAGTCTGGTAAGTTTGATGGTAATATTCGCGGTACTTGCTGGTTTTTACAAGAATGCAGAAAGGAAAAAGAAGAAAAAATGTCTGTGTTCAACACTTCAGCACAATTTATAAAACTCATTTATTCTTACAAACTAAATATTCCTTTTGCCATTTTCATAAGAACAACAATCATTCCCAATTTCAAAAGAAAAACTATTTACTCAAGTGTGGATACTAAATGGGGGTCTAGCGTATTTCTGGGTTGAAACGGGTCATATATTAGTACTGGCACACACTTGTTTGTTCAGTTTTTAAAATCTTTATCAACTATTTCAATTACCATTACAATAACAATATTATTACATTACTAATCTGAATCTTTGAAAAGAATCAATTAAGGAGGTTGCATACATTACATGTAAACTATAACCTTTTTCAGCCCGTTCAAGCCACTTTGCACGTACCCTTTTTAGCTAAGTATGTTTATTTAACCCGTTTGGTATAAAACACAACCCAAAACGACCACATTACTCATTGATTTCTTATCTTATGCAGTTCGGAATGATTATTGGCAATTGCCACTTTCTCTTTTCTGGGCAACGTCAAGTATATTGACAATACAATATGTCAGAGCAAATTGCCGGGCTTTCTGCAACAGACCCCAGCTTCACAAACCTACACGATGATTTTTGACTCGGAAGCTTTGGCCATTCCCGACCAATCTATCCATTTTGATGGTTATTTTAATATAAGTTGTGTAACTATATTTTTTTGGGGGTTACATGGAACCAACGAAATTGTATCTTTTGTTTTCTGTAGTTCAATGGTCACATAGTTTTTCTTTCTTTCACTTTACTAGGTAACAAAAGTTGTAAACATTTTGCTTTTGCATGATAGGATATTATCTTAATTCCTAGGTAATGAGGTCTTCTAGCAAGTAGGCAAGACTCTTAATGAAATAAGTACTAGCATGGACCCGCACAAATATGGCAGAATCGACCACGAACTACTTCGTGATCGAAAACGAATGATTGTTGTCGTGACTTATTTCACGTTGAAACTAGTTTTATTTACAGGATTATATTTATAAATGTATGTTTAAAATGAATTATAAAGTGGTTTAATGGTTGAAAGTATTAATAATTTGTGAAATGAATAGGTTCAATTAAAAATACTGGGTATTTTGAAGTTAAGTTGTTGGAATTAAAAGTTATAGTGTATTTTGAAGATGGTGAATCCACAAATGAAATCATAAACTCATTAGAGTGTTATTTAGCATAAAGGAATCGCAATCGTTCCTGGAACAAAACTGTACCATATTAATCACAAAGATCACTCAAGCACACTATCTCACTAACTAATTTGATCACAAAATTATAGTTAGTTATTTTTGGTCAAAACAACGATCATGACAGTAAGCGGGACTGTAGGCTCAAAGATCTAAAGACAAATATCAAGGAAGCGAAGACAAAAAATGCAGGCAACTTCAAAGGACCTCAAGGGGTGTTTTTTTCTAGAAGTGGCATAACTGGTTGGTTGGGTTGGGAAACATGTCAAAACTCAAGTTTTTCTACGGTCGAGGTTAGATTGACCAAAAATATGTCCTATTTCTTTTTACATAATATGTGCGAGTACGATAAAAACTTTATTATTACTAAAATAATAATGTTTTCAATAAATCATATTAATCTTTTTCGAAGAAAGTGATTTAGGATTGATATACTCGTCTGTTTTTAGCAGTTATGTGTGTACATATGGTTGCCTTAGGGGAAACTTTAAAATTATCTACCAATATGCATCGCACGGACAGATTTCTAGTGGGAAGCAACCGAGTTCATTAACATCCACTTAGAGTTTAATATAAAGATGTCCAGTATATTATGCCAACAATGCCTCACAGAAAGGGCAAGCGAGTTACTAAAGTTCATGAACAGTTAACAACCATATTCAAAGGTATCAAATTCACAGCTGGTTAGCCCAAGAAACATATTAAAGGTATCAAATTCAGCCCCCATTTACTGACCATATGGGTCAATTTGGGTTATGTTTTATCAGGATCGGATCAAATATGACTTCTTAGTTGAAAGAGGATACGTGTTGCATATTGTATTAAGCTTTTGTTATCATATTTAAAACTCTATTAATTTCAAATACAAACAAACAGTGGAATAACACTGGCATACTAAATTAATAGAACTGAAGTAATAGGTTTAAGATAAAACCGACAACACAATACAATACAGAAGGTTTTGCTAGTTACAACAAAGACAAAGAATATTAAAAGGGTTTTTATGTAATTAGTGTTGCTATCTAGGACAGCAGCAGCAGCAGCAGGAACAAGAAGGCCAGTTATTCAATTGTAGATTAGTCATTAATTATTCGAACAACGCATATAAAATATATTAAGCATCCAATCCACAAGGACCACGAGGTCCACAAGAAGAGGGATTTAAACTACAAGTACGATATAATAAATAAAGAGCAGAGGGAGGGAGGGAGGGAGGCCTACATGATTGGCTTAAAAGCCCAAGGAGTATCACGGACCGTGATTTTCATGTAAGCAAAATCATCAACATTAGTTTTATTTTCTTCATAATATATGTCCAAGATCTTGCGAATGTCTTCAGGAGTCTTGTGAGAGATCATGTCAGCAGCAGCATTTCTCGTCAGGTAAAAGAGGCTTTTCATCTTCAAACGGCAAGCAACCTGGAAATCAAAACACAAAATCAATTAATTATGAAAGCAAAACAATGAATATATAAAGCAGGTGGATGGATGGATGGATAGATGCAAAACTTTAAAAAAATATCTATAATTGCTTGCAGATATCTATAATCAAAAAAGGAATTTATTTTTTATTTTTTTTATAAAAAAGAAAAGGAAGGACGTACATCAGCAAGATCAAAAGCCTCGGCGAGATTCTGCTGAAGAAAATTGTGATCGAAAGCCTTCAACTTTTGTCGGAGCAGGTTGTCCTCTTTATCATTCTTGTTCTTATGTTGTTTCTTGATCTGCCCACGTTCCTTAGAGAACTGAAGAGCCTTTCTAATGATGCGGCTGCTTATGCCTTTGATTGGGACAGGTACGGCGCCGTGAAATCCTAAGCGGTATAAAAAGCGAAGGTCCTTAGACTCCGTGATATAGTCCTCGTCGATCACGAACACTCCGTCATCCAACCTAATATACATCGTCTTCTTCCTCCTCTTATTCTTCTTATCAACCTCCATGGTCGGTCGATCGAAACAACAACTGATTTTGGGATTTGATTTGATTATTTTGGGGAAGGAACAAGAACACAAAATAAACCCCCCTTTTTTAACCTAATTTTGAGATTCTCTGTCTCTCTCGTATGTGCACGGCACGTGAAGGCGTTTCTGCTCTTTTTACAACTTTTTAAGGGTGGTGTTAAAATGTTAAATTGACCCTAATGTCAACTATTTTAAATTAAATTTATATTAAAATTAAATTACCCATGTTAATACATTTTTCTGGAAAGCAATTTTCTTTTTTTTTTTTTTTTTTTTTTCCAAAGGTTAAATATAATATTAAAATATAACCAAAACATACACCAAAACAACCATTATTCAAATCTCACACTTTCTGTTAATCATCAACAAATTTAGGCTGGACTTCCCAATTCTTGTATACCTTTATCACTTGCAATTCTTGTATACCTTTATCATTTGTGTTCTAGAAAGCTGATATAAAAAAATATTAATTTTCATCTCTGTCAGCCGCCACCATGGCTGCCATCTCCGTCAGCCACCACCACCTTCGGTCACAACCAGCCGTACACAAACACCACCAGCCGTACACAAACACCACCAGCCGCCCCTCTCTCCCTCCGGCCACCACCAACGAAAATCACCACCAGGCGCAGCATATAACCGGCACCTACCAGATCTAGCGAAACACCATCACCTAAAGCAATCAACACCATCCGCCACATACACAACCATCTATAATCCGGACTTATAAGCTACAAAAGATCTAGTCAACACCATCTATAAACTGCCGGATCTGAAAAGAGAGATAAAGATATGCGCGGCGGTGTCAATGGATGTGTTTTTTGTGTGTGGTGGCGGTGGATCTAAAAAGAGAGAAAAAGAGATGGTGGTGGTTTTGTTAGGGTTGGGAAGATAGATCTGTTTTATTTGGGGGGTTTGTAAGGGTTGAAGGGTTAGATACAGGGGTTGTAAGTTTAGGATTGGAAAGGGTGTTTTTTGTAATTAAAGTTTTTAATTTTTAATACGATTTAAACTAACTAGAAACCGGAAAGAAACACATGTACACATCTTCTTATCTTATCTTAACTCCTTAGGCCGGTCCCAACGGTAGTAGTTCTGCTCGTTCTCAAACCTTTTTCTGCT
>JAOEHQ010030741.1:7982-24138 GCA_025447715.1 Asclepias incarnata | reverse complement strand
TATTTTCTTTATAAAAAAAATAATCGAATAATATATATAGTCAATCCGTACATCGTACGGGTATTAAGACTAGTATAACTATAAATCAGTCCATATCTTAGATCCAATATTTATATTATTAGTCTTCTAAAATTATTTAATGACATATTTGAAAAGAAAAACCTAAGCGGATGAGCATCCTACATTTAATTGAGCCTCTTTCTATGTTAATCAAAACATTACAACTTTTATATATTAGACGGGAATTCAATTTCAATTTAACTTTAATTTTAATCATATATGGCTAATAAAATATAGGTTTTTTTTATCATAACTTTTTTTTTTATTATTATTTTAATATGATGTTGTTATAAATATCTTAAATAAATTTAAATTAATTTAACTATAATATTCGATGAATACATTCATAAATGAAACTATTACACATAAAATAAAAAAAAATAAAATTCTAACGTTATAATTTAACTATTTTGTGTATATACACTAGACTTACCATATTACTTTTTTTGCATTTACAATTAAATTTTTGAATAGAATCAACATATTTAATGACAAAGATAGATAAAGGCGTAACTAATATATTTTTAACAAAATTTATTATTCGCTAATGAATATCTAAGAGCCGAAAATTTTAATTATATCATTTTAAAAAAAACTATATTGATCATGAAAAACTTGTCAATAACATAGGTTGCACTTAAAATCTGATTTTTAATTAAAATTAACACATTCAATGACAAAGATTGATAAAAACATAACTAATATATTTTTTAATCAAATTTATATTTCACTGATGAATACTTAAGAGTTAAAATTTTTGATCATATCTTTTAAAAAATTATACTGATCATGAAAAACTTATAAATAACTCGTGTATTTGACACGACTATAAATCTAGTTATTATCTATAATCTATATCTATATCTA
This sequence comes from Asclepias incarnata, assembly GCA_025447715.1. Taxonomy (NCBI): domain Eukaryota; kingdom Viridiplantae; phylum Streptophyta; class Magnoliopsida; order Gentianales; family Apocynaceae; genus Asclepias; species Asclepias incarnata. Next base: position 23,211 of record JAOEHQ010030741.1, on the reverse strand, counting down.
TAGTATTTTGTAAAACATTTGAGTGATGTCTTAAAATTTAAAATTTTTAAGTACATTCCAATATTACTTTTATATTTAATACTCTAATCTGAACAATAATCTTTCTATGTACTTCCTTTAAAAGAAAATAAATATGTGGTTTCCGACTTAGAAAAATGATTACATACACTATAAAATGTTTTAATGTTAGTTTTCGTTTATTTTTATGAAACAACAATAACTTGAATAATTGTTTGTAATTCAACGTAACCTTAACATACGGTTCTAACCTTGTTCTCTTTATTTGTAAAACTGACTGTTTTTTTCTTTCTAACAATATTTTGTCTTTTTATAAATGACATGTGAAGTGGACTAATAAAGATTTGATTTCATTTTCTCTTTCTTCAGTTTTCTCTTAATTTTATTGGCCGAATATTTACTTTCATTGAATTTTATTTTTGTGGTAGAAAGGGCTCGGACATATTCTGCAGTACCCCATGTGAAAACTCCGCCGGTATGAAAAGTAAATTTATCTCATATTACTCAGAGGTAAAAAATGAAACGGAATGTAAATTAAGATAATGAAATGAAAGCAAGAATAAGACTACACTTATGAAAAAAGAAATTGTCAATTCTCACATATGTTGAAAAATTGATGTTTTATTAGTATTTATTTTAACAACTCAATACATACGTTGTCGAATTCTCCTCTTAAAGGCCAAAACTATTCGCCGCCACATCGTACGGACATTATTCTAGTACTAATCTATCTTTTACCAAAAATGCCAGCTGACTTACTATTTATTCTACTACTCATATGATTCTTCTCAAGTATGTCAGAGCTTAACAAAATGCTCTCTTTATGGATGTAAGTCTATACTCTATAACACCATGGTATTGCAATTGGTTATATTGTTGAACTAGAGCCATATAGCTCTTTCTTTGATGAGCATTGGGACCAGCTTGCCTTGTAAATGTAGGCTCATGATCTCATTGGCTCCCCCGACCAGCTCCTGTCCTATAAATACTACCGGGACACATGGCTTACGTCCTAAGGCTTTTAGTTCCTTCTCGATTTGTGGACCATCTGGGTGTTCATCCAGCTCGTAAACAGTGGGGTTTGCCCCAAAGCTGCATATCAGTGTCCTGATGCTGTGGCACATACAACAAGAACTCTTGCTGAATATAACCACGGCCTTATCTGTTACCAATCTTGTCACAGTGGCCATTTCTACTACTGGTTAAGAGTTAGATACTTGTATTACGGGTAAGGAGTAAGACGCTTTTAATGATAATGAATTGAAGGAGACTGAGTTGAGGTTTTGCTTTGAGGAATTTATAGTGACAAGGTGGCTATATATAGCCCGATTAGAGAACATAAAAGGAGGGAAAAGGTAGATACAAGTACTACTTGTAATTTCCAAGATTACCCTTGACTCAATCTTGAATGGAATGTCACTGGAGCAAGATTGCAAATGGATTTTATAATATTCTAAAGGGGCTCATTGTTATCCTTTAAGATCATCAATCTTGATATTGATATTTTATAATTAGCTAAGCTCTTTTTTTTCCCCCTGTATCGTTGGTGGACAAAGTACGTCCGTTAACTAATTCGGGCAAACCCTCCATAGTTGTCTATCTTATACAAATATGCAACAAACTGGATGTCGAGAAAAAAGAAAATATCAGGAGACAAGATCTGCATATTAATGGTGATAAATCATATAATTACAACAACAACAACAACAACAACAACAACAACAAGAACAACAATACCCAATCCCTGCCGGAGCGGGGTATGGGGGAGGTAAGATGTAGACAGTCTTGCCTCTACCCAAAGGTAAAGAGACTGCTTTCATAAGGACCTCCGACCAAGAGGGGGGGAGAATAGTAAAGTATAAGAGGTAAGGAATCATACCTGGCGGCCGAGTATCGATTGACTACATTTAAGATAGATAATAGAAACAGAAACCGTACAAGAAGAACAAAAGTTTACTTTGAGACGTTTAAATTACACATCAACCGTACAAGAAGAACAAAAGTTTTGCATGCCAAGATGTTCATATGGATTTCTGTATCCTTGAGTGCTTGATCAAAATATTATGCGTATCTTTGATTGATTTCTTTTCAAACTTTTGCTAATCTAACCACTATACAAGATTTAATTTACACATTAAAGCTAATATATTATAGCAGACTAGCCATTTGATTAAGTAGCTTATTAGGAGTTCATTTATTTGAATTAGCGATAAAGATATATCTTTGGTATACCCTTTTGATATGAGCAAGGCTTGGATCAAATGGAAAATCCCTTGGGTTCGATCCTTACTCCCGGAGGTCCTTTTTGGTAACTTCCCCCATATACGATGGTATTGGGCCCCACAACCAATGGAAGACGGTATTGGGTGCTACTTTACTTTACTTTACTTTGGTATACCCTTATGGCAGACACTGTCCTACAGAATTTGAGATCTATCTTGTTCCGGACTGATGCCTCTAACATATGCTTACTTTTCCTCTATTTCTCATTCTTTACCATCAAATCAGAATCTTGGGCATATATACACTTTTCAATCTTATGTTTCAAGGATAATGTATATCACCGTACAACAGGGTATTCACATGTGATATTTCATGGTATTAGATATCGCCACATCTATATGCATCCCACAAAAGGATGAGTTTGAGGTATGTATACTTCGGATCAACTTGTATAACCGGCCATAGACAAAGCTAAGGGTCACTTTTTTGGGGTCACCGACTTACTTGATATCTACAAATCAATTAACATAGACCCTGCACTATCTTTATTCTTAAATTTTCTATACTTTGTACTGCATTTTACATATTAAAACACGTTCATGAGGTTACGATTAATTCTCATGCCTAAAAACTTGTTAACAGAATATATCTATTATTCAGAAGAGACCCAGGTTCAAAATTCACTGGATAAAATATATTATGATGACCAGGGAAAAAGTCTGGAAACGGCCGCTGGGATACCGGTAAGTCCTTGTAAGACTCGACTTTCCCAGGTAGCCTCAACAGGGACCCCTTTCCGTTTACCCGTTTTGACCTACTTTTTACTTCAATTATGTGGTTTGATTAACCAGAAGGCAACCCATCACAAAATGTATATTAACATTATGATAACAAAATGCTGGGATTTCCATGGGTTCCACAGGTTTATTGATGATCACAGATTATGAGAATAAACTAAATTCTGTAACAGTGCTAACTGCTAAGGAGTAATACGTATACTTCTTGACATTCATTGGTGACTGAATTAATTTTCTGTCATAATTACTAATCATAGGAATTTAACCAATGGTAAATGACACTACATAAAACATCAAACTATATGTCTAAGTTACCATGTTATGACCGATACTTAGCCCAACATATTAGTCCAATAGGGTTCTGATGATATACCCCTTCGAGTATACGAAGATACGCGTATACAAAGCCTAGTTACGAAGGCTCACTATTAAGAAAGGATAGTAATCCTTTCCTAAATAATCGAGATACATATCCCCTAATATAAAGGATAGGGATCGGTTAACAAAATAACTAAGGCAAGAAAAGATAATCTCTATCCTTAAGATAGGATTTCCTATATAAAGGGATGGGATATACCCTAATTCGGTAATGTCACAACAACCAAAAAACATACCCTCACATTACCATCACTTGGCGTAAAAGGATACATCCTTACCTGCGGGGAATCGCCAATAAACCTCAAATCAAACCCAAGACAATCCAAAGATCGCCCTCTTAGTGTGAGCGTGGTTTGGTGTTCAATCAGGTTCACTAATCAATAGGTTCACTAATCAATTGGTAATAGAGGTAGAATCCCGTTAGGTTATATATTGGCATTTGTTTTTTACATTTACCATAGTTGAGAAAAGTGAACTTTCAGATAAATGGTAAAAACAAGAATATAAAGTTTTGTAATCATGAATCGCATTTTAGAACTGTAAGTCTTGTTGTTTTGGAACCGGTTACGTACGTGGTAACTTGAACAAAAATTCTGGGGAGAAAATGATATCTGAAAATGCCTCCCAGAGTTTCCGTTTTTTCTGAAGCCTGCTGCTATCTTTTCTTTGGGTAGGGGTGACACCGTGATACTTCCCCCTTTCTTCATTTTGGAAGTTGACATGCAATAGTATGGTAAAATAATAAAAGTATACTATATGATTGTAACAAGTTTGAGTTATTTTACTACAATTAATGTGACTAGAATGCATTATATTAACGGTATACTCTATAACACCAACAACTTATGTAGATAATTGTATCTCTTTTTGCTTCCAAATTAAAGTAAGAAAAATTACATGTGGAAGTTGACACAGGCATACATGTTGACGGTCATATCAAAAAGAGCAAAAAAGAAGGTAAAAGAACAACTCGTTTTTCCTGCTCTAACACCCATAAGGAGCATCAAACTGCTCCTATAGTTGTATCACCATAACTCTAACTCTATTCTTTCAAACCCATATAGCATTAGCCTTTAGGAGCAATGGCACCAACTGTCCCTTCAGATGAATGGTCATTATCTCGTTGGCACCCCCAACCATCTCCCCTCCAATGAAAACGGCCGGTACACTTGGCTTACATCCTAGTTTCTTGAGTTCCTTCTCTATTTGCTGACCATTAGGATGCTCATCGAGCTCATAAACAGTGGGATTTGCTCCAAAACTGCTTATCAATGTCTTAATAGTGTGGGACATACAGCAAGAGCTTTTGCTGAATATAACTACTGATCTGTCATTCACCAAAGCTGTAACCATGGCCATTTTTTTGAAACTATTGAAATGAATAATCAAATAGCTGATGCTATATTTGGAAAAAGAAAGTTAAGATTTTGTTGTGAGTAAACCGAGCTCTAGCTAATGCTATATATAGATGATGAAGTCGTTGGGTTGGTGTACTTTTAATTCACATTGAAAAGGAGATATGCTTTTTTCCTCAGAAGGTCTCATAGTGTGGCATAACAAGTTGCTTGTTGATATGCACGGAAGCATCGATCTTACAATTAGAATGACATCTTTAACCTTGATAAAGCCTTTAAGAAGTTCACGGATGCAATTATTCCTTAAGGGCAGTATTGTAGTTATGCATATGAACATGAAAATTGTCTATATTTGTATTTCTATCCCAAAGCATCTGATGATGTGGAATATATCTTTCAGATTGGGTAGACACTGTACTTTTCTTATTGAAAGATTCGAAGTAATAGCAACAAGGCGAAAAGCGCCTAGCCATCGACTGAGAATGTTGATTCTCAGATCAAGTAGTTGTGCATGGAAAATATCATAAAATGATAAAGCCATTCAAAAATCAAACAAGTACCTAATAGGCTAATAGTAAGTACCATAGTATTTTGGCTCACAGGGAATGATTTCTATATACATCATGGATGAAGTATACACAATGTGCACAAATATATTATCACATCAAATGATTCCTTGAGAATTATAGTATACTCATCATATGTTAAGTTCTAACTGTGAATATAACGATAGGATAACCTTGTCTAGGGAAACAGGTCTATCATTGATTTACATCAGGTGTTTCTTATATGAGACCAGAAGAACAAGTGGCGTCCCAACGACGTTAAATCTCCTATCCCCAAACCCCAACCCAGAAATATACATATTATTATTAAGTAGATTATATTAAAAACATCTGCAAAGTTACGAATGAAATGTATTTTCTCTCCTACTGTATGTTTAATTCCTTTTGGTGTATTTATATCTTGCTTTCATTCTATCTCATTCGTTGAACTCTAAATTAGATTTTTGTCACTTAACTGTGCTAATTTAACCACGTATGTACTATACATGATTTACCAACATGAAAGTTGATGTATAGTCATTGAGCAGTAACAATTGAAACATAGTGTCTTATATAATAGTTCACTTATTTGAATTAGTGATAAGTATTCCTTTTCCGAAGACACTCTGATTGTTCTAGAGAATTCGAGATCTATCTTGTTTCAGACTGATGCCGTTCCCATATTCTTACTTTAGCTCCCTTTCTTAATCTCTTAAATCAAATCAGAATAATGTGCATAGATAGATACATTTTTCAATCTTATGTTTCAGCGATAATGTATAAAACCGTACAACAGGTTCATATACATGTGCCTTTCCATGGCAGTAGATATCGCCACATCTCCCACAAGATTAGAATAAAAGAAGAAAAGGAAGAGTTGAGGTTTGAAGTTAAGATTCTATTTGTATAACTGGCCATAGACAAAGCTAAGGGCCACTTTTTTAGGGTCACCAACGACTTACTTCATATGGAGTATCTGCTAATCATTTAACATAGACACTAGACAGTACCACACATTCCATGTGTTATATTTTCAGTATTCTATCTTTTAGCTTGCATTTTCTTTGTCTGTTATGAAGTTAGTTATCGAGCTATTAATCAAGAGCGACTGTCTTAACACCAAAGGGCCTCGGTTCTAGCGGTATTCAAGGTGACCTATTAAGCAAGAGGTTGTGGGTTTTAGTCCCAACGTACACAAATTGTGAATATATGTGGATTCGTGTTGATCTTTTGCTGTTAAAAAAAGCGTGTCTATCTTAAACTAAAATATATATTTTTTTATAAAATAGTAATACATTTTTATAAATTTATAATTTATTGCCACTTAATAATCATTAACAACAATGATTTTTTGATTAATAATAATAATAATAATTGATAGATATAGTTTTAATATATGAAGTAATAATAAAATAATTATAATAAGTTTTATAATCAAATAATATTAATAGACCTTTCAAATTTTGAATTCTATTGAAATTCTAAACTTTTCTTCCAATTTGCTTATGAATTTTGAATTCCATCCTTTGATGGAGCTTGAAGGATTCCAATTCCTTTTCTCTACTAACCAAACCGCTCATGGAATGGAATCTGAATTCCATTCTATCCAGCAAACCGGATATGGAATGGAATTCAGATTTCAATTCCATCAAATTCTAGGAATTCTACAAACCAAACAGGCCCTAAGTTATCATAGGCAATGCCACTGATCTTGATGTATGTCATTGTGTCCAGAAGATCGGTATGTCTACTTTTTTGTTTTGTTTTATTGATCAAATAAATATGTTGTGGATTATAATAAGAATGCATAGTCGAGTCCTGGCATCACTTATCTTTTTTAATTCTGCTGATCTGTGGGATTGTTATTCCCTCACCTTTTTCATTACCAGAAAAGGACAATACGAAAGCTTAATTTTATTTTATTTTTTATTATTGATGCTTTTTCAATGTTGGTGAGATATAAAAGATTTGGTCAAGAAAAAATGGCTAAAAAACAACATGCAGAACACGCATAGCAAAAACACGCTCACGAAATTACAAATAAACCTTATGCCTCAAAAAACAGTTTCAGAATTTATTCCTCACTTGAAGATCATAGTTATTCTCTAAATCTTGGATCATGATTAGCAATAAACCAGTGAATCCAAAAAATTCCGAGCGTGCGTTATCTGATCTTAATAAGCATTTTGCTGATGTGTTGTTTTCTAGTTTTTCATTTAACATGGTTTGCTATCCCTGAGTAGTGGTATATTTGCTTTATGCAAGTGACTTGTTGAGATGCACAGTTTTTTGTGATGGTGCGAACAAGTTATTATATAACAATTACTTGTAAAAGTGCCAATGCATGTTATGTTTCATCTCAAACGGGCCAAGTGGGTAAAATAAAAAAATAGCTTAAAAAAGAAATGGTTCAAATGGGTTGAAATTAAGTCTCCCAAAAAATTGCTTAAAACAATCATTTGAGGTCTGTTTAGCAAATTATGTCCAAATTAACACTAAGAAACCACATTAGATGGATAATTCATTCACACTTCAGAGAAAATTTTGAAGGAAAAGGGTGGAAAGCTGGACAAGGAAGAAAGTTGAAGGCTAAATGAATGTTTATGACCCTAATCAATGTGATGGACGTCATCGACTGCTCATGAGTTCAAGAGATATGACTATAATATCAACATTTCGAAGTACTGTCTATTTATTTCATCTTATGGCAGGAAAGTGAAAAAAATAAAGTTTCATCAGATAACATATGTATATCTCTTGCATATAAACAAGGTACTCTTAATTATTCTAGTTCGTATCTTACAATTCATCATTGTTCTTGAGCATTCAAGTTAACAAAACAAGATCGAAACCAAAAAAGTTACATATATATATATCTATAAATGCCAGCGACTTAAACTACTTATTCTCTAGTCATTATTGTTATTAATAATGTATGGAGCTTAACAAAATGCTCTGTTAATGGCTATAAGACCATTATATCGGATCTGTACGTCATATACTTGTATTAATTAGAGCCATATAGCTCTCTCTTTGATGAGCATTGGGACCAGCTTGCCTTTGAGATGCAGACTCATGATCTCATTGGCTCCACCGACCAGCTCCTGTCCTATAAATATAGCTGGGACGCAAGGCTTACATCCTAAGGCTTTGAGTTCCTTCTCGATTTGTGGACCCTCTGGATGTTCATCAAGCTCGTAAACAGTTGGGTTTGCCCCGAAGCTGCATATCAGTGTCTTGATGCTGTGACATAAACAGCAAGAACTCTTGCTGAATATAACCACCGCCTTATCTGTTACCAATCTTGTCACAGTGGCCATTTCTAATCCTGGTTAAGAATTAGATACTTGTATTGGGAAGGAGTAAGAGGCTAGCTAGTAATGATAATGAGACTAGGTTGAGGTTTTGCTTTGAGGAACTTGAACTGCCATGGAGACTATATATAGCTTGACTAGAGGCATAAAGGTGGAAAAGTTTAGATTCAAGTAGTACTTGGTAATTTCCAAGATTACCCTTTGATTTTGACCCTTATGCCACTAAAGTAAGATTTCAATAAGTGTTTGGTAATTTTTGTTGAGAGTATAAGGAATGCTTATAAAAAAAATGTCTTTCTTGTTTTGCATCACATTCTATCATTTCCCCCTTCTCCTTTTCGTCTCCAATTTTCATTTTCCTACTTTTTCTCATTTACTTTTAAATTTTAAAATCATAGTCAAAACTCAATAAGTATTAAAAAAAGTCAGTTTTAATCGCAGTTTGCGAGAAAGTATCTTCATCTTTATCTTGTCATCTCATGTATGATGTATATGTATCCATATATAGTAAACCAAATGACACATGAAAGTTATTGGAACTAACTCCGATTAAGATGTTCCATCAGTTATAAGCGTTTACAAATCTAGACATCATAGGCCATCCGCCATCGGACACCTTCAAAACTTCCCAATAATGGTTTCAAGAAGATCCAAGTGGTTACAAAATAGTGGGCCGGAAAAACAGCATAGCCTAAGGGGCCGTTTGGTGCGCCAAAGATTTCAATGGAATTTGATGGAAAAGAATTAGGGATTTCTTATGTTAACCTGACAAGACAAAAAAAGAAATCCAAATTCTTTTCCATCAAATTCCATTAAAATATTTGAACCAAACGGCCCCTAAGATAATGTGGTCGTTTATCAGCTTTGTCACTGACGAGCTTATGTTGTTCTAGTCGTTGACCAACTTATGCTAATCAGCTTGGTCATTGACTAGTTCGGTCCTTCGTTAGTCTGTTGATACGAGTTAGCGGGACCACCACAAGGGTCCCTTTGACCCCTACTATTTGGATCCGAGATGTCATTGACTTAATGAGTGTATAGTCCCTACCTTCTTAAGTTCTTATAACAAGATCGATCCCTCAACTGCACTAAAAAAGTACTTTAATTAACCAAAAGGGGCAACCCTCCTTCAAATACTAGTTTGCCTCTTCATCTTAATGCTAACAAACTAAAAGACAAGAAAAAGAAAATATTGGAGACAATATATGCTTATCAGTTGTCATATAATTGATGATAAAGCATATTTTGAGAAAGTTAAATTACATGGCATCCGTACGAGTGACCAAAATGCTTTGCATACAAATGATAAAGCGAAGATATTCGTTTTGGATTTTCTGCATCTTTGAGTTCTTGATAAAAATATTATGCTTATCATTAAGTGATTTCCATACAGATGATTTTAGTTTAATACTATTCGAGCTTCAAGTTGGGTTGTAAACTCATAAATTTATATATAAGATTACCTGAATTAGTATAAAGATCTACCATATTCCTTTTTGATCGGCAGGCACTCCAATAGTTCTATATATTGAATTTGAGGTCTATCTTCTTCCAACTTGATGGCATATATACTCATATATATGCTCACTTTTATTCTCTTTCCTGCTATTTTCTATCAACTTAGAATCAAAGGCACGGATACATATATATTTCCATCTTATGTTCTAATGATAATGTATAAAGCCGTACTACAGGGAATGCACATTGTTATTTCCTGGTATTTGGAATCAATTTGTATAACTGGCTGTAGACAAAGCTAGGGGACAAATGTTTAGGGTCATTATATTAGTTAACACGATATTTACCTATGAAGTATCCTAGACGACACACAGTTATCCAATAATCTATTATTTGGCTTGCTTTTCGTTGGTCATTTATAATTTTGAATGTCAGACTAGCTAACTCAAGAATCTTTGCCTGTTAGGAAGTTAGTGATCTAGCTTTATGTAAGAGTTTTCAAAGAAACTTCATGGTTTCTTTGTTTTTGTTATCGTGTTCCTTTCTACACCTTATATTTAGGATCTTAACACATGACCATCAAATGTATACTTATGCTTCAATTCTTTTGGTTTTTTTTTTATCATATGATCAATTGTGTGTGGATATAAATGGGAATGCATAGTCGAGCCTTGGCATCACACCTTTTTTTAAACTTTGCGGATCTGTGGGCTAGTTATTCTTACCTTTTCCACTTCCAGAAAAGGACAAGTATTGGAAACACCCAGCTTTATATTTTCCTATTGATGCTTTTCCTAGTTGTGGACGAGATAAGAAAAATTCCTTCAAGAAAAAGTGGCTCGAAGAAAGCATACAAAACACACATGCCGAAGCACGTTGATCATGAGAATACTAATTTTCTTCCAGTGGATTAGGTATAAAAAACGGGGTAAACGCAAGAGGATTTTCTGTTTACATTACCCTGGTAGGGTGAGTCTTTGACTCGATCATATGTACATCGCCTAACCGGGGTATCCTGTGCCTGTTTTTGAACCTTTTCCCTAGCCACCCCCAAGATGTTTACCTTGGATGGTTTCAACTTGAGACCTCTTGCGAGGATACCAGGAGATCTTAGTTATTCTCAAAAACTTAGATCAGAATTAGTAATAACCGGTGAAGCGTGTTAAATTTTTTGCCTTTGTTATCATGATCTTAGTAGGAATTTGATGACATATATATTGTCTGTTGGTTAATCAAATCACGAGCCTTTTTTTTTAATCATCAAGTAGTGGTATATATGCTTTATGCAAGTGACTTGTTGAGATGCATTTTAATTTTTCGTGAAACATGTGGTTAAATAGAAACTGTCATGTTAACAAGCATAATATATCCGTCTATTGTCCTGTCATTTCTAGGAAATCAAATGGTTTACTTCTGAATGAATCAGTTCGCATAAGACATATATATTCTCTGCGATAAGTTTCACGAATCTGAATGAATTAAAAACGATTGTTTTAACATGTTCAATTGAATAACGTGGTTTCAAATACCACGTACGGATAGATCCAGATGGAGAACTGTATATGGATTAATTCAGGTGTCATGCAGATCGACTATTTGACTATTTGGCAAGGGGCTTTTGGGGGCTTTTATGAGCTTCAAAGCCCCAAGCTTTTAAATATAAGCTCCTTTTAAAATGGTAGTCCTATTTGGATATGCATTTGAGATAAAAAGCTTCAGCCCCAAAAAGCTTCTAAAAGCCCCAAAAGGTCTTTAAAATAAAAACTTGTGTAAGAAGGGTTGAAAAAAAAGCTCCAACTCCTAGCCCCAGCCTCAAGCTCCAGCTCCAAGCCCCTAACCACAACCCCAGCTTGAACCTTTTATGCCAAACATACCCTATAATTACAAAGAAGGAATATATCCATTTAATATATATGCATGTCCGAGTCATCATATAATTGAAAGAACCAGAGATATTTGGTAAAGCTAGAAATTTAGTGAGAGTAGTTATGAATTGTAGCCCCTTGTTAGCTGGCTTTTTAGTCAATTAAAGTACATAAAAATCTTTAAAGTGGAATATTGATGTTGCATTCTTGACATATATATTACTAGTTCAATGATAAGTAAATTCTTGATGTGTTGGAACCAGTCACGTACGTACACTATTACATGGAAAAAATCTTACGGAGGAAACGTTGAGGATATGTTGCATTTTGTTTGGAAAAAATGTTCATTATGCCACTCTTTCTTTCCTGTTTACGTAACCTGGGACTCAGGTGTACGCGGCCCAACATGAAATTCTCTGGGACCGTTTCTAAACCATTTTCGTGGCCAACTCCAAAATGTTTACCTTGTGAGGTTAGAACCCAAGACCTCTGGTGCAGGAGATCTTAGTTATTCTCAAAATCTCAGATCAAGATGAGCAATCAACTAGCAAAACATGTGGAAATTCTCGCCTTTGAATTGTTATCATGATCTTGGTAGGAATTTGGGGACATTGTTTTCAGGTTAATCAAATCACATGCCCTTTTTTTTTGTTGAGAAAATGGAGTATGTGGCTGTTAGATACTTAAGTTTGGGTATAGAACCCCTCACACCTAAATATTTTAATATTTTTTTGTATAATGAAGAAATGATTGGGCCCCCTGAATTTTATGGATTAAAAAACTAAAATGTGAGGGGTTCTATACCCAAGCTTATCTAACAACCACATACTCCCATTTCTCTTTTTTTTAATCCTCAAGTAATGATATAATTGCTTTATGCAAGTGACATGTTGAGAACTTGAGATACATTTTTATTTTTGCATGAATCATGTGGTTCTATAGCAACTGTCATGTTAACAAGCATATATAATATGTCCAATGTTGTTTCAGTCATTTTCTAGGTAACTATCATCAAATGGTTTATTTCTGAATGAATCAGTTCCCATAAGAGATTCTCTGCAATAAGTTTCACATGTCTATAGGGCCATTTAATTAATTAAGTTTTTGTTAAATTAAAACTATTGTTTTTACATGTTCAGGGAGAACTGTATATGGATTAATTCAGGTGTCATGCAGTATAATTCAAAGAAGTTGCATATATATGTGTCTGGGTCACCATAATTAAAGGTATTGAGATGGAAAAAGTGTCTTGAATCACATTCTTGAAGGATCTTTTGTATTGCAATATATATATATAAGGATAAATGGGTGGTAACCCTCTGGTCCCACCCAGAGCGCACACCGCATAAAACTCATGTCCGGTGAAACACCATCCTCATGCATGGATCACAAGATATAGTTTCTCTACTTGCCTTTGACAAGTTTCGAACATGTGACCTGCAACCTTCATCTATGGGCCCATGTGGTCACATGGTGACAGTACCAGTTGATATATGATCAATTGGTGTATATATATATATATATATATATATATATATAGATGTGAGTTATTATGCGAAGTGTGTTAAAGTGCGAAATGTACGAAACAATAATATGCAGCTTAAATATTACTAACATACAGTGTTGATAGGAAAACATACAACTTAACTATTTCTTTTCCTATGGATACTGTCTGTGAGTGTTAAATACTATTAACATACATCTTAGTATATGTTAGTAATAGTTAAGAAGTACTAACATACAGCTTAACTATTACTGACATACATCTTAGTCGAAGATGTATGTCAGTGATAGTTAAGTTGTATGTTAGTACTTCCATCCATGGTGAAACCATGACAGCTAAGGACGGATCCCGTCAGTCCATGGCGGAGCCATGGTGGCTGAGGGCCGCCGTCGCCCGTAGTTAATGTCTTAAGAGCAGAGCCCGGTACTAATCACACCTGGTACTAATCACAGTTTCCGGCAGTGGTGGTGGCGACTGCGGTAGGCAGCAGGGGAAGAAGGCTAGTGGTGGGGAAGAAGGCCGGTGGTGGTGGTGAGAACAAGTAAAAGATGAAAATGGTGCACTTCGCACCCTTTGCATTTTAAGGGGATTCGCACCGGAATATATATCCTCAACTTCTTTACAGAAGCCTTTTTACAAGAACCGCGAGAATTTTTAAACTATATATTAGATCACACGTGTTTTAAGTTCATTCTCACGTGAAAAGTCATAAAATTTTATATGAAAACAAAAAAAAATTGTTAAAAACATGTAAAATTACATATTACTTTATATGTTCACATGTTAATGAATTTGCTCACATGTACTATTCACATATGAACATATCAAGTTTAGGTAATTTTATATGTTTTTAACAAATTTTTTTGTTCTCATATGATTTTTCACATTTGAATAAACTTAAAAAACATGTGATCTAATACATAATTTAAAAATTCTGACCGGACTTGAAAAAAAGGGCTCTGTAAAGAAGGTAACTGTGTATATATATATATATATATATATATATCAATATACTAAAACATGATTCAGATATCCTTTGATCGACAAATGCTGCTTTATTTGAACAACACGTGTCCTTTTAAATCTATATTCAAAAATCCTATGTTTAAGATACTATTAGTAATTAAAACTTTTAACTAATTAATATGTAGATATAGATACCAAATATAATTAAAACTCTTATTAGAAATCTCATTATATTCATTGTTATCATAACTATCTATTTCAATCGATATTCCTATTTTCGGTATTAATGTAAATCTAAATACGTCTATAATTCAGTCATTTGAAATTTTATTTTTAATCTGACAACCCAAAAATAAATATCAGCTATTTAAAAAAATACATACATATCACTTAAAAAAATTACCAACTATCAAACACATACTAACCAATCAAATGTTCCGCTTGATCCTATTGTAGCATGTATAATTGTAAATTAATTTTAAGGGGGGAGGTGTCATGATACGCCAACCCACACCAACCCACAACAACCACCAATAGCATGTTGTCAAGTCATTTCAATCCATCAAACCAAAAATTCACCATTTTTTTTACAAGGTGTCATGATACACCAACCCACACCACCATTTAATATAAATTATTAAGACATTTAATGGTCAAATGTGTGTATGGCCACATTCGGTTTGTGAAACCAAACTCACCCACGTCCAAACCACAAGCGAGAACATGGTGTTTAATTTCGGTTTCGTCCAAATCACTCGCAAACTAGGGGGGGGGGGGGGGGGGGGGGGGGGGGGGGGGGGGGGGGG
>JAOEHQ010030730.1:0-13284 GCA_025447715.1 Asclepias incarnata | reverse complement strand
ACGTTTTCATAATTTTCATTTGTTTTCTAGAAATTGAAAACCCCTTTCATTTTCTAGAAAATTGGAAATGAAAAACTTGAAAACATTTTCTACAACTAAACGCGCCCTTAAATTTTTGGGGAAATAAATACTCAAACCCAAATACTTATAGGCAGCATCAAAATTAGGGTATCGTATCAATTAAAATCAGGGTATCGCATGTGCAAGTTGTATCAAAATTAGGGTATTATTTCATTCACACAACAACACCGTCTAAGAAGAATCGGAGGAAACCAATTTAGCTCATAAAACTGTTGCTGATGAAGACGTTGCCAATGGTTGGTGGTTTTTTTTTTTTATGTAAATCATACAATGAATTACTTGCTTATCAAGCAATGACTTCACTTGAAAATCTGCCCACATTTGTCAATCTGAATCTGCTACTTAATGCTTTGCTATGTGCCATTTATAGAAATAGTATATCCGGTTTCAGAGAACCTGGGCAATACTCGACCCAAGTAAACTATGGATTTTGTTAAGCTATTCTACTTTCTGTTACTTGTGCTCTTTTACTTTTGCCATTGTTTTCTGGTGATATTTTGAAGGAGCAGGGTCACATAGGTTAAGGTATACATTCCAGCTTCGCTTTTGTTGGATTCATGGTTCTATTTGTTCGACATTTCTAGAATATAAACAACCATATTTTCTAGTCATTGTACTTACTATTGTGAGGTTGTAGTTGCATTCATAGTTCCCAGAACTCTTATGAAGATAAATTCTGATTCAAAATCAATGGGCTTCTGCAGCCTGCTGATGAGGCTAAAAAGGGTAAGAAACGTAGGAGTGAAAATGATGCAAAAGAGGCTGGAAAGCCAATAGGAAAGGGAGGCAAACGGAAACAGCTTGAAGATGAACAAGTATCCAGGATTCCGTATACGAATCAATTACCGTCCAAGAAAAAGAAGACAAAGCCTGTCAAACAGGACTTAGCAGCCCAATCTTCCAAGAAGGAATCTGCAACTGTCAAGCCTTCGACTTCCAGAATAAAAAAGGGAATCAAACGAAAACAGCTTGAAGATGAACAAGTATCCAGGATTCCGTATGTTAGGATTAGGACAACACCAAAGCCGTTGTACGATTGTTTGGGCTCGCTTAAAGATCAACAGAAAGAAGTTTTGAGAGAGATGGGATTTGGTTCGTTACTAGGGATGAAAGTTGATGAGATTTCTGGAACCTTGGGATATTTTGTTGTTGATAACCTCGATGCTTCTGAATTGGTCCTGAAGCTTTCTTCTGGTCCAGTCAATATCAACCGCCAAGCTGTCCACAACATGCTTGGTATTCCGATGGGTGACACATATCTTCACTCTTTACCTTTAAAGGAGAGTAAAGAGAATGAAGAATCTTTTCTTACTTGTTGGAGATCTCAATTTGGTGGAAAGCCCATTCGTTCGAGGACTCTCTGTCAAAAAATTTCAAACTCTAATGACACCGGTTTGCTTTTCAAGCTTAACTTCTTGATGCTCTTTGCAAGCACAATGATGTGTTGTGATGCTGCGGGTGACTGTCTTGTGGCTTGCCAAGAGGCAATTGTTAATCGGATATCTGAAGATACTGAAATTCAGGAAATTGACTGGTGTGGATTACTGATCCACTATTTGAAGAATTGCAAGAGTAAGTGGCCACCGAAAGACAATGAGAAATACTTCTTTGCGGGTCCCATGACTTTCTTACAGGTAATTTCTTTTAATTCCATTATCGTTTTCACATGTGCAACTTAAGTCTCCAGTTGTTTATTCACTTGTGCAAATGCTTTATCCATCCACATGTGTCTTGAATTTCACATTGACGGCATTTTTTGTTTCATAATGGCAGCTACTTTATCTTGATTCCACCCTGTTCGAAACGTTCCCGATTGCTCGTCAAAGACCAGCAATAAAGTGTTGGAATAACACCTATCTGAAGGAGCGTATAAGAGTTGAACTCGAAGCTAACACGGTCTTTGGCAAACTTCCTCTTCAGCCTGCATTTTCAGGCTCTGTTGTTGAAGAAGGTTTAGTTGCTTCCTCCGGTGCTCCTAAAGCTCTTAAGGTTGTAATCTAATTGTTATGTCTAATAATCAAATGTGGTGAACCTAAACTTGTTTAATTACCTTTCATCTTTAGTTACTTTCACATGTGTAACAACCTTACCCTATTTTGTTTACTTTCATTTGTGTAACTGCTTCTTATATTTGACTTGTTAAACCTGACATATTATTCATTTTTTTTACCTTTCCCTATTTTGTAACTGCTTCTTATATCTGTTACTTTTCAGGAATACCATTCAGAAACTGAAGCCCGATTAACCAACATTCTAGCTAACTTAACTCAACTGATGTATCATTTGAAAGAACACCTTTCACGTTTTCCTAATGATGTGATACTGTCAGATTTTGATGTGATATGGTCAGATTATATTAATCGGTTTCACCCATATTTGAGAGAGGCAAAACCATCCAGTGACGGGCCTGGTTTTCAAAGCCCCAATGATTATGTTCCTACTGCTGAGGTTACTGCTGAAGATGACGGGCCTACTTCTCCAAGACCCAATGATGGTGCCCACGGGGATCGGCCCAATGATTCTGTTGAGTCAGCTCCAGAGATTGTGAATAATGAAAACAAGGAATCCCAAGATGATGAGACAACTCCAAAGCCGATTGAAGCCACTTCCCAGGATGATATAAACGTTGCTAAGCCTGGCGAAACCTTCTCAAGTGAGAATGCAGATCAGTCCCTTCTGAAAAGGAAGTTGCTCAAACCCCAACCCTCCAGTTCCGAGCATCACACAGAAATGCGTTCCCAGAAGGATGTTGCTCAGATCTTAATAAATCTATCAAAGGCTTCTAGTTTGGAAGAAAAATCGACTAAACAGAACGATCCAATGGATGTTGCTCAGATCTTAATAAATCTATCATAGGCTTCTAGTTTGGAAGAAAAATCGACTAAACAGAACGATCCAAAAGAAGGGATGAGAAGGAAAACAGCCCATAACACGAAGGTTCATGAAAATTCCTAGTAATTATCAAAAAGAAAACTAATGTATATATTTTCCTTTTTTTATATATACGTACGCACTTAATTGACTATATTTCTAACGTATTAAGCCCTTTGACTTATATACGTATTTACATAACACACTAAAACACTTATGGCCAACGAGACTTGTACAATTAAAGTCAACATATCTCAACATAATTATACGGCCACTTATTTATGATCCACTAGGGTCGCACACATAGAATATTTGAAGATTATTATTGTTATTATCACTTATGGAGATTATTATTATTACTAGAGAGGATTGTAAGATTTAGATGGAAATAAGATTCATAATGGCTAGAAAGAAGTTTATGTAGGGAATGGGAGTTGTTGTTTTTGTTGTTTAAACTTGAGAATACTGATGAGTTTGGGGGAAAGAGATAAACCGGCCGATATTGTGAAAAGCAGCAGGTGAGGGGTGAAACATGATAAAGAAGAACAGCATATTGCGTACTACTACTTCTTCTTTCATTTCCTGCCCATCATCATCATCATTATGTAAAGTTTTTAAGGTTTTGCTTTACTCAACACAAACACAAAAACCTAATAACCAAATCCTTCCTAATAAAGTGGTGGATGATAATCTGTTGTATCATAGAATTGTTGGGTTTTGAGAACCTCGCTCTTCAATTGTCCCTATTCTACAACAATGGGTTGATGTAGAAGGTAGACCTGTCGATAAAAAAGATCTCCACAAGATCATTAAGCAGCTCCGTAAATTCCGTCGTTACAACCACGCTCTCCAGGTTCTATTCCTAATCTTAATCTATACTACATTTTTTTTTTTTTTTTGAACAACAAATCTATACTACATTATAAAGGATTTAACCCCTCCTTTTTTTTAACTAAGAAGTTGATACCTTAAAATGCCCTTCTCATTTTATTCACTAATTTAAACATCTTTACATAAAATACCTACTAGAAGGGTACCGTGCAATGCGGCGGCGGCGGCGATTGGTAGTGGTGGCGATGGTGGCGGCGGTGGTGTGGAGCATTTTGGGAGTTGATGTAAAAGGCTGAAGTGTAGTTATTTTAGGAGTTGGGGGATATATGTTGTAACTTATTTCATTAAGGGTATTATAGATATTTTAAGTGGAGATGTTTAAATTAAGGGTATTTTGGGTAGATATTTTAAGTGGAGATGTTTAAATTAGTGAATAAATCAATAAAAGGAAAGGGTTATTTTGGGGTTATCAACTTCTTAGTTGGAAATGGGGAGGTTAAATGCTTTATAATGTAGTATAGAAGTATAGATAATACCTTTAATAAAATAATTTACAACATACATCCCTTAACTCCTAAAATAACTACACTTTACATCAATTACCTTCATAAGGCCGGTTCCTATGCTATTTCTTTTGCTCGTCGTTAGCCTCGTCGTCTTCATCATGGTAGGCACCACCCCGTCATGGGGTGGTCGTCGTTATTGCTCGTCCAAAAAACGAAACCAAATGACGAGAAACTAGCGCGTTTGTGTGTGTGTTTTTAATTATATTTTATTGGGGATGAGATGATGAAGGGGATATGATAGGGAGGGGGTAGTTCTTGGGTGTGTCTTGGAGAGAGAAAACTGATGTGACAATCAAGATGAGGGGATGACGAGTTCAGGATAGGAAGAGGCCTTAGTGCTCTTGCCTAACATTAGTACACTTGATCGTTGATATTTGTCTACATGATATGGAATTTCGATAAATATAAATCTGAGGTTAATCTGCTTATCTATATAAATTAAAATTTAATTAAACGCTGATATTTCCACTTTAAATATTACTTTTTATTTTATGATGCGAATGTTTATTACATCTTGCTATCCCAGTAGTCTTAACTCTTAAGGGCTACGGTATACAAAAACTCATATGACAAATACGTCATTTTACTCCAACAACAACAACAACGGTTTTAATTTAGATGCTATTTTAACTTTCTAATAAAAAGATTCATGTAAATAAGGATAAAGGAACATTAATGAAAAAAAGATTTCCAAAACTAATAATAGAAATAAAAATGAAATATTCTCTAATATGTTAATTAGAACCATTTCATAATTATATTAATTATCAATAATTATGAATTTAAATAAAAATAAAAATATTTATGACATCATCAAAGTAATCTAATGGTTTTAAATTATATTAAAAATTCATCTAAAATATTTAACATTAAGTGCATGAACATTTATTATGAATGTCAAAAAGATGACTATGTTAAAGTAAAGTAACTCTCAATACCGTCTTTCACTGGTTATGGGTCTAAATAACGACGTCGACTGCGTATGGGGGAGGTTGAGATGTAGACAACCTTACCCCTACCGAAGGTAGGCTGGTTTAGGTTCTACCTAAGGTATAGAGGCTACTTCAGGTTCCACCTAAGGTAAAAAAGGACCTCCGATTTTGCAAGGAGTGAGGATCGAACCCTTGACCTCTGTATTCAGAAGCGAAGGTGTTAACCACTTGATCCAAACTTTGCTTGTTATGACTATTGTTGAAGTGTAAATTTTATTTCAAATATCATCAATTACTAACAAAGTAATTATTATTTAGGGGATAAATTGGATGAAAAAACAAAAAAACATTTAATATCGCTTAGTTTAAAAGTTTGTATTATAGATTAATTTAGTTTAAATAACTTGAAGATACATTTTAATAATGCATAATCTAGAATTTATTCATCTATAAATGATTGTTTATTGACAACAAAATATAAAATGTTTTACAAATATAAAATATAAACATATAAAATAAAATCAAAAAACATGAAAATTTGAAATCAATAATAGAAGTTAAATGTGAACCAAACCAACATACACACCATCATGGAGGGATTAGGCATAGGACGAAGTAGGCAACCGCATAAGGCCCGATTTTTTAGGGGCCCAAAATTTTAAATTTACTATATACAAATATATGTAATTTACATATATATATATATATATATATATTGTTATATAATATCTCCACGTTTTATAATTAACTATAAGCATTCTAAGTTGGTAGTTAAGATGTTAGGTACGTGTGGATTTTGATTATTTTGTCGTCGGGTCAAATGCAGTGCTCCTAACTTAAGGGCCTTTTTCTTTCGTCCCGTCCTAGACCCAAAATTCCTTAGGGCCGACCCTGACTTCAGGCTTACATGTTAGGCTAAATATCGATCCTTACAAACTCACAATTGAAATCTCTGTTAAACATAATACCATCCTTATCATTATCCTTGTATTAATTAAAAGAAAGTTGACCTAAAGACTTGCTCACCGTCTTGATTTCATTAAATTAACTTTTGCTTTTATAAAATAAACTAAAAATTGTTATGGACTATTATGGCTTAAAGTCCATACCACGGAGGAAAGCTATATTATGGACTAAAATACTTTGGACTTTGGGGGACAAGTCCCATGCACTAAAGCACATTTCTAAAAAAAGACATCATTTTTCTAATTCTTCGAGCAAAGAATGGTTGATTTAATCATGATATATTTAAATTCAAACATTGTAAGAGGCTAAGAATGATTCCGGAAGAGGGTCAAGTTTTGATGTCACGAGATAGATCTATTGGTCAAAACCAGTTTGGTTTTGTTGACTAGAACCCAGTTCGGGCCGGGTAGTAACCGGTTTTTCTGAAAACTGGTTTTTGTGCACCTCAACCTACATCGACAACAAACACAAATCTTTATCTTTCAACTCTTTTATATAAAATACATCGAATTGCTTAAAATGGGCCTTGATATTATGGACCGAGGGCCAACCTTTAACAAGCATCCATCTGTTTTGACCGGTTTTTTTTTGCCTAAAAACCGAATCCGACCCGATCCCGATCCTTAAACCCGAAATCTCAAACCGGGTTCAAACTGTCGGGTTTTGTAAAACCCGAACCGGTTTTTTCCAAACCGGTTTTTTTTGGACCAACTCTACCCCCCACCCCCACCCCCACCAACCCAACCAACACATAGATATATGCATAATATCTTTTGATGACCTTGACAAAAATTTCGGGTATGTTTGGTATAATAAAGGAGTTGAAATGGTTATATGTTTTATAATGAGTCTTGAGTTTAGTAATTCTTTCAAAATAGATAATGAAGCATTGAAGCATGTCAAACTCAAAATAGAAGAGATGTAGAGAGAGTTGGATTAATTCTTAATAATTAACAGTAAATGTATGTCTAGAAAAAAAACAATCGTTTAATTGGGTTTTAAAATATGATAATGTGAGTGGGTGGGTTTAATAACCACTTTTCAAACCCATATTTGGACATCAAACAATTTTTTATCATGTCGAGCCCTAAAACCCAATCGCATTCCATCAAATACCAAACAACACCTTAGTTGTCCCAATACATGAGTTCCTAGGCATTGATATGAGTTTAACATCAAGTGATGCAATGGATCCCCCCACTAACCTTGTTCCTTAGGAATAAGTTAGGATTAAGCCATTTAGCATGTTTTATATATGATAATATCCGGTTCTAAAAGTTGTATTTGATGCAAAGATCTAACTTAATTTTATGTATCATAAATAAATATAAAGGTTTACTACAAACTATTTGTTTTAATGTCGGTGACATACCTAATAAAAATTATCAATGTAGACATTGTACTTTTCAGATTATATTATTCTAGTGTCATATTTGCCGATCTCAATCGCCATATATATATTTTTCTTATTAATCGGCATACAACAGTTATGGTTTTTTCCTTTCTCGATGGAATGTATAACAAATTATAATTGTAGCTCTCATCCTCAGTGTCTCTTTGCTTTTCATACTCATCTATTTGACCTTATTCCCCATTTGCTTTGATGACAAGTAGTAAAAATTCCTTTAAAAGAGATTTTCAACAATTTTTCTTTCTTCCAAATAGATTTTTAGGTCTTGAACAAAAAAAATTCAGCTGATTTGGGAAAGTATGATTAAGAGAGGTAAACTACATTAGTGATTTTAGTCATCTAGCCACACACTCCAAACGAAATTACCCTTTGGCCATAATTGCAAAGAAAATGATATATCTTCTTAAAAAATCAAACTAATAATTCTCTTAACAACTTGATTATATGAAAATGTAATCCACTAATTTTTTTTTTCTCCTAAATTTCATCTTTTTGATTTTACCAAGTGTTATAATCAAGTTGTTAGGAGGATTTGGGATAATTTATCATTTTCTTAATTGCAAATGTCTCTTAAATGTAGAGTATTAAAACAATATCAATTAAAGGGAATTTTAATCTTCTTATTTTTCTTTCTTCCAAATATGGTTATAGTTATCCGTGCATAAATTTTTCACTATATTGGATTTTTAGGTGCTAGGTCATGTTAAAAAATTTGGTTGACTAGGGAAAGTGTGCTATGGAAACTA
This sequence comes from Asclepias incarnata, assembly GCA_025447715.1. Lineage (NCBI taxonomy): Eukaryota > Viridiplantae > Streptophyta > Magnoliopsida > Gentianales > Apocynaceae > Asclepias > Asclepias incarnata. The sequence goes on along the minus strand of JAOEHQ010030730.1, from coordinate 4,880 downwards.
AATAGGTGAAACATGACAATTTACGTAAGGTTATTTACGGGTCTTTACATATATTTAATTCATTTCATTTTTATTGTTTGAAAATATTGAATAAACATGGTAACAAAATGTAATAACAAATTTAATATGTAGTTCATTCAATTACTTGAATCATTCACTAGGTTATCGACTCGTGTTAACACACGAATACTTTAAAATAATCAATATAATTATGATGATATATAAATAAACATTGTTAACACACGTGTTTTATAAGATAATCACTATATTTGCGATGATTTATAGAAAATAAACGGGGAGGTTTTCCTTGTTTAAGTTATCTAGGGATCGATAGCCATTTTTTTTACCAAGATGTAACGTCTTAATCGTTTTTTTTTTTCCGTGAGCAATTCCAACAAGATGAAAGAATGAAAATGTATTGATGTGGTGTTTAGAGATTCTCTAAAACAAGATGAAGAATGAAAATGAAAAAGTAAGTTATCATATAGATAAAATGAAAAGCAGGTCACTACATTAAGCATTGTAATTACATATTATTTGAAAATATCTTACGCTAATATGCATGTGGATCGTTAAGGTTGTGGACTCTAGAATGTTCAACGAACCGTTTATGAATCTTTCAACGAGAAGTTTTTGTTCATGTTAACTCGTTTTTGCTTAAACGAACAAATTGAACATGAACAAAGTAATATTTAACTAATAAACGACATGAACATAACTTTTGTTCGCTCATTTATATTGATGAATGCTGGACAATTTGTTCACTGACATTCGTTTGTATACTTGCAAAAGTGTATTATTGCGAGGACACTTTAACCCCATGTATCATTTTGGCACCAGTCATTGTCCACTTATAAGGACTCCAGGCAACTACCTTACTCATAAGAACTCACAAAGTTCAGGGATGATCGAGACCTGTTACTTGCAAATCATACCTCTATGGGCCCGCATGTGGTAAGGGTGTGGATACTGATTGATCTGTGATCAATTGGTACATTCATTTGTATATGTTCATTTAAGTTCATATTTATGACTTTTAAACTTTTTTTTAAACCTTATAAAATTTTTAATTCATAATTATGAATGGTGTATAGCTATTTTTCAGATTTTGGATATGATGTTCAGCAATTTTGAAATTACATCGTAATGATTCTAGTTATTTGTTACTTAGTTTATGCTCATTAGTGTGTAGTATGCGTTCATTTGTGTTCATTTACGTTCATTTGTATTTGTTTATGAACACAATCTAACGAATACGAACAAACTAGTTTTCTTATTAAACGAACTTGGATATGTTCGTGTGAACTGTACGTTCATTAACTTAAATGAACCACCATGAACAGAAGCATCGTTCGTTCGGTGGTTTACATCCCTAGAAATTAAATTGTACACGGGTTGTCTAATTTAATTATGCTATAAATACTTGTTGACATTGATTACTGTCATATATATATATATAGCACATTATAGTTCAGGATTGGCATTTTAAATGCAACTGCGATGGCAAATGAAAAACCCGTAGCCATGCTAGTAAAAGACTTCCTGCACATGAATGGTGGCAATGGGGAATTCAGTTATGCCAACAATTCCTCCCCTCAAGTATATCTATCTCATTCTCTATCTGCATTGTATCTATATATATCTATCTTTTGTTATAGAATTTTTGTTTAATATATGGAGTATATTCAAACAACGATTGTCCTTCAATTGTTTCAGGAATCATTGATAAGGAAAGTGCAGCCGATACTAAAGGAAATAATCAAAGGAATGGCTAATCATGATGGTTTTCCGCCGTGTTTCCATATAGCCGATTTGGGTTGTTCCTCGGGACCAAACACACTGTTTTTCGTATCTAATATTATGGAGGAAGTCCATGAGGTGTGTAAAGAAAAGAAGCTTAAAGCCCCACACTTTCAAGTGTGCTTAAATGACCTTTTTGGAAATGATTTTAACTCCATTTTCGCATCACTGCCAATGTTCTATGCCAAGCGTAACAAGGATAACGAAGAAAATTTTGGCCGCTGTTTTATATCAGCAGTGCCAGGTTCTTTTTATGGAAGGCTATTTCCGAATCAGAGCATGCACTTCTTTCATTCGTCTAGCTGCCTTCACTGGCTTTCTCAGGTCGATCAGTTTGTTTTGAATGGCATAAATAAATACTACTCGTATTATATTACATTACATAACAAATGGCGGTGTAAATCAATTACTATCTTATTCAAAACATCTTCACGTACTGAAGATTTTCAGATCAACTCTTCTATGATTACTTTAAGAATTTGGCCTCTCTTTAATTGCACTTAAGCAAATCATATACATTTTACATGTCAATCGCAACAGAATCATTAACATATTCTACTTGCAAATGAAAAGCTCTTATAGGAGCTAGCTTATTACCTGGATCGGATACTACACTACTCTTTTATGTTCATTGCATAATTCGCCAATTCACCTTAACTCGATCTCAAAGAAATAACTTTCTTTTTATCAACTGGAGACAAGTTTACCTCGCCACTTCCTTCTCTTCTTGCAGACTTTCTATGGGAACATGCTCTGATGTTTTTGTTTTCATTCTTGTTTACAAGTTAGCAGTATTTTTTACCAAGTATTACAGATATTTTAAAGTTGCTTTCATCAATCGAGGATTGGACATTAACTATTGTTGTCGAGTTTATTGTCAGGTACCTAAAGGCATAGAGAATAACGGGCTAAATGTCTTCATGGCAAAATCGAGTCCTCCAAATGTGTTTGAGATGTATAAGCTGCAATTTCAAAACGATTTTACAACATTTTTAGAATCACGTTCTAAAGAGATTATACGTGGAGGGCATATGCTTCTCACAATTGCAGGCCGAACCAATGTTGATCCAAATTGTAATAATAGTCAAGTTTGTTTATGGGAGTTGCTCGCCAAATCACTTGCTGACGTGGTTAAGGAGGTATATGTTTTTTTCAAGTGATTCAAGAGCTTATAAGTTTCTCATTTCACAACAAAATTTGTATGCTATACAATATGTTTAATTGCGTGCAGGGGTCAGTTACAGAATCTCAAATTACCTCATTCAATGTCCCAATGTATACTCCTTTTGAGGATGAAGTTAAGGATCTAGTTCATAATCAAGGATCATTTTCTCTTGATATCTTTGAATCGATTGAAATCAACTGGTACCCGGATGACACCGATGATAGAAATGTCAAAGTTTCTAATGAGCAAAACCGTGGAAAAGGGACTGCAAAGATCGTGAGGGCTGCATCTGAACCGATGTTGGTAACTTATTTTGGAAGTTCTGCAATGAACTCGATATTTCAGAAGTTCGAAAAGTATGTGGATGAACATCTCGCTACTAGTGAGGAAACAAAGCACTTGGTTATGGTCATTTCTTTGACCAAACTGTAAAACATTTGTGCATCATATGTATTTGAGATACAATATTGTTGCCCGGTTTTTATAGTATATATAGTTAAGAATAAATATAGCATATCTTGTGAAAGATATATAATGAACCTTTGATAATGGAAATTCTAAATATATATATATGATTATAATTATATATCTTCGCTGTTCTTTATTGTTATATATCTTCGCTGTTCTTTATTGTAGGCTATAAATGTTAACATGGTTGAAAAGGGTTTATTCTATGGTATCTGGGTTGGGTTGGGTTGGGTTGTATACAAACATATTTGTTGACTATTTGTTTCGTGTGAGTTAGTTCAAATAAAACACTTCTTTTAGTAAAAGAAGGATGTATCAGTTTTTTCCCGAATGTGCATCCGTTTGCATCACTTTCATATATTAAAAAACATTTGAAGTAGAATTGATTGTTGATATAAATCATCATACAATAGGAGCGGAGGTGTACATGTATAGTTGTGTATACTTTGTATTCGCCAAGAATATCTTATTCAAAGGGAAGTGATATACACATTTCTCTCTATATAATGCATGCTTATAGAGACATATTTTCCTCAAAAAGATGTAATTTTGGTGCCTTATAAATACTAGTTTCTGATCTTAAAGTTCACACACGAAACATACATATATTTTTTGTGCTTAATTCTGATTGTAATTGTCTTATATTATAATTGCAGTCATTTTTCATCAAGTATTATAATTGCAATATAATTTGTCTTATCACACTTAAAATTTTCGTCATATCCTAAGACAATATATAGATCGAAATGTTGTATTGTGCACATCTTAATCCGCTTCTCCCAAAATTCCATATTTACTACAAACTTTATAACATACGTAGTTGATGTGGTAGTGTTAGTGATTTCATACTTTTTTTTATTTTAATTATAGCTATTGTGGTTGTTTTAGTTTTAGGAAAGTATGATGGTGTCCGTATTTTAATTGAAACGATATTAATGTTTTTTTAAAAAGGCGTGTTTCGAATTGCACTCTAGCTCACCATATAATGGTGAGTGCCATCCAAGGTAGACTACATTGTCTTAATCGGGCATGCGCTACCATAGAGTGACATCTCCAAAGAAAAACTCCGCGGGCATGTCACCTGAGGGGACGAGCCCATGACCTATGGGAAAAACGTCAAGTGCATCCGCCAACCTTGCTGACTTCATTTGCAATTGAAATGATATTAATTAGTCTAAGAGCTGAGGCAAAAGGACATTCAAATTAAAGTGGGCAGTTGCATATCTTCTAAAGATGAGAAAGAAAAAGGAACCAAAGCATGTTGAAGTACAATGATATGATCCACGTTTCTTTTTTGGTAGAACCCACATTTGTTTAAGTTAATCCTCATGACCTTTGTTAAGCTAATTTTTTTTTTTCCGAACATTCAATTGGTACACAACATTCACAGAAACCTCACCGATTAATGGTGAGGCCCTGCACGTACTCTAGTCAACGAGGTGGTTGA
>JAOEHQ010030719.1:0-13285 GCA_025447715.1 Asclepias incarnata | reverse complement strand
CGACTCTGATTGAATGCTATTCTTCATTTGATGTAGCTTGGTTGAATACAGACTTCCAAAGAATTAATTACATACAAAGTATCAGAAGTGTGATCTGAGTCAGATCGGAGGACTTAAGCTGATACAGCTCAGTCTGACTCAGATCAGATTACATGAACCAAAAGAAAAACCTAAGTGTTGACTATCAGATTGTCATCAACAAATCTATACAATCGAATGGTACTCAACAAAATCAACCCAAGTGATAGGTAAACATGTTTCCTAGAGTTTTGATGCGAAAAACGACCCGAAACACTTGATTTTTGAGCTTAAAGTGGCTGTCCAAAAACACATACGGGTTTAGAACTTTTTCAACAAAAATTTGAGAAATCAAAGGCATTTCTAGGAGGAATCGAGTGATTGATTACGTATAACACTTACCAAACGTTTAACAATTGAGATTAGATCACAAAACTTGAGAGAGAAACGTAGAGAGGGAAAGCTAGAGAGAGAGAGTGAATCTTGAAATGAAATGGAAAATGAAGAAAGTGGTGGTTTTATTCCACCTAAACACTCTAGCGAATAAAGCCGGTTTCTCTCGGAAAACGATTCGTTTCATAAAATCCTTTGGCTCGAAACTCGTCAAAACATTTAGTCGACACCAAAGATTTACGTTTTTATTTACCTTTGAAACGACTATAAACTTGACTATTTTTTACGTCCACAAAATAAATACATTTTATTTCAAAATGATTTGCAATTTAATTTGGCATTTCTATAAGCAACTAGCCATTCCTTCTTGAAGTCGCACCTCACGATTAAACTCCAATTATTAACGTTCACCACTCAAATTATTATTATGAACACGCGAAGACTTGATCTCGATTCTCATATATGAATATGCTCAGCACGATTGACCAGTGCGTTCTGGTGACGGTTGTTACAGGTGTTCTCTATACGTCCTTAATGGACCGGTATTCTCTATATATACGTCCTTAATGGACCGATGTTCTCTATACGTCCCGAGTGAACTGGTGTTCTCTATACGTCTCGAGTGGTCTGGTGTTCAATATCGTGGTTATCGTAATGAGTTGGTTATTTGATTATGCTATTTATGGGTAGTATTCGTTAATTGTTGTTGTTGCGATGAGTATTCAGTGATGAGATTCATATGTACTATATTATGTGTGCAACTTACTGTAAGTAAATCTCTATAGCTCTCTTATGTTGTACACACTATTGGTATATCGGCACAAACTCGATTTCATTTAACTTAAACCTGCGAACTCACTAGCTTTATGCTGACAAACTCTAGTGCATTTTTCAGGTAATCAGGTGAACCCGAGGAATCAAGCTTGATGATTGTAGCATTCCCTTTAGCTGACTTGTATTCGCAGGCCGCGTGCCTTATTCGAGCCCCGTATATGGGTTTAAATATGTAATTATAAACTAGTCTGCTTTATGTAAAAAAAATCTTGAATCTTGTGTTGTATCGAATTTTTGTTGTTGATTTCAATGGAAATCTTATTTCATTTAGTAATGTTCTATGTAATATCCATGTCGTGCTGGGCTTTATGTGGCATCTCATACTTCCGCCTAACACCCATTTTTAATCTACATCAATAATCCTAATTGTACCTATCCACGATACGCATCTCATATCATATCATATTCACATCTCATTCCCACGAATGGGGTGACATAAGTCACATATCATATCCACATTAGGTGTGACATAATTCACTCATCACATATAAGGTGTGGGTCGTGTGTAGGCGGTCATAAGATCTGACAGGGAACCTCACACCTGACTCAATGGGATAACCTTTCGGTGGTCCATCGTTGTCGTTAAAGAAAGGCAAGACCGATCCAGGAGTAGTCTGTTATGCTTTTAGACATTAGGTGCCTAACTTGAGGGCACAACATAAATTCCACAAAACTCAAGTGTCAGCTTAAATAAGCTAAGTAAAATAACAATTTACAACAAAAAGGATTGTCAGTTAAACTCGTTTAATTAAAAGCATCTCATGCATATACACAGGCACAAACACATATATCAACTCAATAACTCAATTAGAGAATCAACTCCTACAATGTGCCTAACAATCCTCATTTACTACTTAACTACTTAGCTACTCAAGATTATGCCATTTAAAGATTAACAACAAAACACCCGACTTGATGGATAGACCTTACGGTGAACCAACGGTGTCGTTATGGAAAGGCATAACCAATCCACGAGTATCCGCAATCTATTATAAATGTGATCAATCCCAACGGTATACTCAACTACTCAAAACCCCACCAGGAACGGTATACATCGCCGACGGATGGGCTACTCAACACATGATCCACACGATCAAATGTGGGTTAAGCTTAACACCTACTACTCATTGTTCGAGACTTTGTACATAATAACTACTCAACTAATTAATCTCTTTTAGGGCCCTTAACATGCATATGACATGGCAACTTAAGCAAGTCTAGTGTACTATGTGTACAAGTCACATATACACATCAACAACTCAACACAACTACATTAATCATACATAGCACATATCAACTCGTAACTACTAAATCATACATGAACAACACCCACATAACCCCCATATGCAACCCGTAACCAATATAAACATGAGATAGGTTTAAGAATATAAAATGGGGAGTATTTAACCAAACTATGTTTTGTTGTGTCCCTCATATGTCAAAAGTAAGTTATCTTACCTCGCAAGTCGCTTAACAACTCACACACGACTTTACGGTGTACTCGATGTGTTCCCGACAACCTATATTCATATAAATATCAATATTAGACTCTTATTACACTTCCTAATGATCCCAATACCCCTTCTGACTTACTGGAAGATCAAACAACATGTTATACGTCACAAAACTCAATCGAAACTCGATCACCACTCATTATCCCAAACATTTGTAAAAATTAACTTTTGATTAATCTTTAAAGGACATTATCAATGGAAAGTATACTCTCTCATGATTTTGTGGCCACTTAAATCGTCCAAAATAGAGTTACGGTTTGAAAGTTATGACCATTTCAAAATTAGGCTGTCAGACACGAAATGTGTCGCATCACTCGATGCATCCAAGCTCTCGGCATTAATGATGCACCACATCACCATAGGATACCTCATGTTGATATATGGAACCGAAAATAGCAAGGAGATTTGAGAGAAATATGAATTTTACACACTTTTAACACATACACTAAATGATGGAGATTACAAGAATTTTGTGTTAATGGTTAAGTTTAACCACAAAAGGACAAGTGTTCTACATGCAAAGCTAGTGGAAAAGCACTACACCAACTTTATTATCGGTCAAACCATAAATAGATTCGGTCAACATGACCGAATCTGATCTTTTGACGGATCGATTAAACGCGATAAAATTTTCGTTAACGTTTTGACATTTCGTTAGTTACTAAAGTGTATTCGTTAAACATTCAAAGATCATTTAAATTAATTTAACACTCGGAAGAACGTACTTTGGTTACGAATCAATAGCAGAACAAGTTCTCAAGATCATTAAAACATAGCTAAAATTAAATAACGAACGTACGAACATAAAGCAAGTACATGACTCGAGACAGCTGTCACAGCATTGGCTGTGGATGAGAGGAGAACTCAACAATTAAGCGTACTCGGTGGCAGCAATGAATGCCATATGGGTGACCTTCCTGGGAAGTTTGCCAGAGCAACCAAAAACAAAGCAGTGGGCCTGCGGGCAAAGCGAACAATATTGTGTTGTGGTAAGGCGGGGTGTTACACATATCATATCACCTGTCCCGCGTGCTTGATACATACACCAGGCAACCTAGAAGCGAAACATAAGTGAACTAAGCATCAAACAAGCAAAATCAGCACAAAAGGGGGGCATGGTGCGCCGAACCTATAGCTATGGTGCGCCGCACCTCCTTCAGCAACACAAGGTGTGTCACATTTAAGCCTCGTACTCGCTCTTGGAAGTCCTAGTGCATCGCACCCTACCCCTAGGTGCGTGCTAGACGAGCAAAATCCATCTTTTTTCATTCTTATCGATTATCACTTCAATCTTAACCCCAAAGAAAACCTTTATACATAAAAATGACACTTTTTAAGGCCTAAATGATGACATGAAACGATGTATTGATCCATGAATCGATTACAAACAATATAGGGACATTTAATCACCCGAAAACAACCTAAATCGGTAACGAAATGAAATCGAATCATCCCCAACCCTTGAGTCCAGAAATGAATGAATAGAATTGATCAGAAGGACAACATAACAAGAGGGAAATACCTATGATACCTGTAGATGATCAAGAGGATACGATTTCTAGCCAAAACCACCACCAAATCAATGAAAATGATGAAGGAATGCTTAGGGTTCTTGAGAGAATATAACGTCTGATCTAAAACTAGAATGAGGCACTTTTGGGGCCAATTACTCACTAACTACAGCCATTAAGAGTTTAGAATTTTCCCATCTATGTCCCTCAACTTGCTAGCTTTAAAAATATGACTTAATTCACTAACGGGGGTACATAACGACTCATCAAGCACGTGTTAAGCTATAACGTTACTTCATCTTTACATAATCACACATTTAAGCATATTGACCGTCATCATATTAAACACATAGCATTAAATCACATTATACATATAAGCTTTTGACACGTTAGTCACTTATCACATTTAGAATTCATAACTTAACGGAAATGAACATTGAGTAACGGTAAAGTCAAAGGTCAAACATAAAAGATTCGGGATGTTAGAAACTTCGTCTCCCGAATCTTCTGGGTCTTTTTCTGCATGGGGGATAGAAGAACTACTACCCATCTCAGTATTAAGCCTACCCAGAATATCATATGGATTTTGGGTCAGGGGAGTACTCATAGGATGATTAGTGTAAATACCTGTGCAACTGACTAAGTATCTCGACCAACTGAGCTTGTAGAAGGATCCTGGATACCTATCGCGCTTTCTTAGCCTTTTCTCGTTATGTTATTTTAGGAACATATTAGAACTTGGGTTTAGAATTAGTAATACAAATACAGTAGTTGAAGCCGTTTTGGCCTTTCTCTTCCTCCTTCAAGGCTGCTGGAAGCCCTGATCATCAGCTCCAAGTGGGCCGTCTTCATTAGCTGGTGCAACATCTATCGTTTTTTCATTTCTACATCTCTTATAGGTCTTGCACTACAATCACTCAAAACATTTCCGAAGATCTTGCAGTGTGAACACCTTAGGGGGAATCTAATTATATTCCAATCTAAATTTTCTAATAGTTCTCATAATCTCAACTTCAGCAACCCTGGGATCTCCTGAGCAAAGCTAAGTTGTACTAATACTCTAGCAAATACTGCCACCACATATTTCAACACTATACCTATCAACAGCTATAGGGATCCCAATGTTACTAACAATATGACTCATAATCTCACAAAGTGGCGGGCATGTCATAAATATTAATCCATATAGATACCTTAGTAGGGTTTATCAAACCAAACATCGGGTTGCCATCTTTTAAGCAAAACAAGGATGTCATTAAACAACAATGGACCACTTTCAAAAACATGATTCAATCCCTGTTCAGTTTTGAATTTGAGATATAAGTACCCTTGGTCATTCAATATAACATACTCTAGATCAAACTTTTTCCATAATCTAGTTGCATGAAACTTTACAAAAAGCAGGCGCTTACCAATAAAATCGTTAACCAATGTACGCGACCAGGTAATCAGCTTTTTTAACAATCAAATCATTAGAAACAATGGAATGTCTAGCACCTAAGTCGGTGATAAGGAGCAATAAAACGCAAAGTACCTTTATTCCTAAGCATCCTTGAAAATAGAGGCGTAAGTTCTAGGAGTTTGAAACCTAGGACCGTTTGGATGACCGTTATTGCTGTCTCGATTCCTAGTCTGATGTGCATTGTTTTTAACCTTAGAAACTGTCGCTAACAGGTCATTTGCAACACATATAATTTATATGAACCAAAATAAAAAGAGTCTCCAAACAAATCAAGATCTACCTATTTATTCACAAGTTTAACAATCACATCAAATATTTGCAAACAGGGAAATCTTTAAACCTTAACCATTCATATCGTATTTCATTACAAAGGTACCGACAAGCGTGAACAACACTACCAAGAAACTAACCCATCAGACTTTCAAACCAAACAGCCGAATCAAAATCAAACTGATACAAACGCCCATCAAACTTTTTAAAGACTCGTGCTTTTGCCTCAACTCCGTTGGTAAACAGCCTGTGCCTTCATCTCTTCTTCCGCGTCACTATCATCTTCATCAATTCTATTGCATCAAAGCCTCAACCACCCCCCATGTTAAGTTTCTGCATAAAAGAAGTAACAACAGCCCATGTGAATCACGGCCATAGCTTTGCTACTGCATATACCCAATTAGTAAGATTTTTTCATAATTTTCCGTATTCAGTACATCCCAAAAAAACCGGTACCAACCAAAATTTTTCGTTATGATATTCGGTTCTTGTTTTTGCCCAGGTTGGATATTGGTACTAACTGGTAAAGCGGTTATACGGTTATACAGATCCAATACCGATCTCATCTCTACTACTACTACTACTAATAATAATAATAATAACGCATTTAATATTAGATATATTGAGGCTATATTCTATCTTACATGTTCCTAAATCAAAAAATTAAATAAAATAATAATTAATATTAAAATTAAACAACCTGTATGTATCTACTAATATAATTTAAAATAGAATTGAAACATCTTTTAATCAATAAATGACATTTAATGATTCAGTGAATTTATATTCGACCTAAGGTTAACTAAATTATACTTTTATAGGGTTGTGATCTTTTGAAAACTTGAAAAAGATTGAGATCCAAGAGACAAATCTCAACCTTTGAATCAACCAAAATTCATGATCAAGATTACCACCACCACCGTTCTTCCCCGCCCCACCACTACCACTACCGTTCTTCCCCGCCACCACCACAACCATTACCGCCGTCATCTTTTTCCAATGATGATACGGTACGGGGTCCTTTTTAGCTGTGCGGGCTCCGCCTTTAGTTTTATTTGTAAAGGGGATGAGTGGTGATCCAAGATGGTGATGGTTATCGGCCATTAATCTATGCCATTGATCATTGAAAATTAACGGTTAAGATTAAGTCCTTAATTTTCAACTTTTCAAATGAACATTTCACTACTTTTATATTTCAAAACATAGAGCTAAGCAAATTGTAACTATGTTTAAAAATAAAAATACTACCGACTTTATAACATATCAAAAAGCAAGATGAATAAAAGTATGTCCTTTTATCAGTGCCTTTGACAAATATTGAAAAGTAAATTAAGTCATCGTGTTTTGTGATCTTTTTTACAACAAATCAAAAAGCAATATGTATCCCGAAAATATAGGGAATATGAAGGGGTTTCGATCAAAGTATTTTTATCCAATGTTATTTAGTTTCGATCAAGTAGTATTCACATTTCGAACAGCTAGAAAGGTCTGGTGTGATGCATCTACCTGAGTTGCGTCGCATTCGATGCTTAATTCGAAGATAGAAAGTTTGCCAAGTGACTTAGTGTGGCGTATCTGTGTGAGATGTGTAGCGTTCGGCAAGCAGAATGGTCACAAAAGCATTGGACATGTTTGGTACAACCGGTATTTACCCAATATACCGGTACCGGTTCGATACCCATATTTTCATTTTTGGTATGTTATACGGTTGTGTATCAGTGTTGATTTCGATATGAGGATTCTTTTCGGATCGGTACGGTACCGGTATGCAATGGTACCGATACCATCCCTAGCTAATCATGATATTTAATTACAAATCAACAATAAGCAAGAAAATAAAGAATGTCGGACTTTGAAATTATTTACTTACTTGAATGTTAAGGGCTATCTCTAGTTCTTTGATGATGGTTTGCACAGTTGGACGCTCTGCTCGATTTTCTGCCAAACATTGATTGGCAATTCTTAAATATGTGCCCAAGGAATCTAAAATAGGTTCTCTATTTGAACTTGATACGTCTTCTAAAGTTTCTTCCTTTAGCGCAGGATCTATCATTTCCTTTATAGTTCCATTACTGAAGCATTGGCGAGCAATAGGTGCAAGCCCATAGTCATCTTTGAGTGTGTAAACTGGATCATACGCTAACCGCCCACAAAAGATCTCAAATAGCACCACTCCAAAGGAGTAGATATCTGATTGTTTTTTCTGTTTACGTGTCATTCGATATTCTGGGTAGCAGTACACTTTTGCGCATATGGCGTTGGTGCTTGCTTCTTCATTTGTTGGGAGTAATTTCGAGAACCCAAAGTAAGCAATCTTCGCCTCCCCACTCTTTCCTAGCAGAATGTTGGCACTCCTTATATCAACGTGTATCATCTCTTGCTTGCGGTCCATCAGGGTATGTAGATGATTGAGTCCATGTGCAATCCCAAGACACTGATGTAGACGCTGTATCCATGTATGCTTAGTCATGTTATCAGTGTCTCTCAAATAGTTATCAAGGCTTTCATGAAAAGCATGCTCGTAAACAAGAAGCATATTATCACCTTCATAGCAAAAGCCAAGAAGAGGGACTATGTTGGGATGCTTATATCTAGTATGCATTTCAATTTCTGAAAAGAACACTTTTTCTCCATGTTCATCTTCTCTATCCGAGATGCGTTTTATCACTACGCTGATGCGTCTCTTGGGTGGTTCACCATTATTCTTTCCTTCTGTTTCCAGCAAATCGTTACTTTCAAAATGATAGAGTTGTGCTTTGTACACCTTACCATATGTATCTAACCCCATGTAGTAAGTTTTGTCAAAATTCAGTGTAGCCAACTCTATACTACTGAGTCGAAACCTTGAGAGTACCATGGTTTCCCCCTGTAAAAAAATTGTGTTAGAAAAGAAGAGTGGAATGTTGTAGTTTATGTACATGCTTGTGATGGATCGATGCGCACACTACTTGCTAAAAGGGATCAAAATGAAGAAAAGAAAAGTGAATTTTGTAAAATTAACTTACTTGAGCCTCTAATGCATCTTGAAGTCTTTCGATGACAACCTCCATTGTTGGACGTTCGACTTGAGTTTTTGCCAAACATTCATATCCAACTTTTGAAAACAAATTAAAAGAATCTTGAGTGGGTCCTCTATTTATAGTAAAAGTGTGTTCATCATCTTCTAACATTCTAGGATCTATTAGTTCCGGCAATGTTCCATCGTCAAACAGTCTCCGCACAATGGGTGCAAGTCCATCATCATTCTCCCTCATGTAAGTACTATCATAAGCCATTTTACCGGATAGCACCTCAAATAAAACCACTCCAAAAGAATAAATATCGGATTCCTTGCTATACTGACCTGTCATCCGATATTCTGGATCGATGTACACCTCTGTATTTAGAGGGAATCTGAAGAGCCCAAAGTCAGCAACCTTTGCATTTAGATTCTCGTCCAACAAAATGTTCTCACTCTTTATATCTCGATGTATTATCCTTGGTTTACCCTCCATGTTGGTGTGAAGGTAATTAATGCCATGAGCTACATGAAGGCAAATTTTTATTCTTTGTGACCAAGTAAGACTATGTTCGCTTCCTAGATAATCACTGAGGCTTCCTTTTAAAGCGTACTCATATACGAGAATCATTTCATTGGCTTCTTTGGAAAAACCAAGAAGAGAGACTACGTTTGGATGCTTACAACTTGTAAGCAAGTCAATTTCAGCTAAAAAACCTTCTTCAGCTTGCTGATCTCGTTTCCTTAAGAGTCGTTTTATAGCTACAGTTTTACTTTTCTTGGGAAGTTCATCTTTAGATTTCCATTTCCCTTTAATTGATGACATACTTTGGATATCTAAAACATCAAGTTTTGCTTTGTACATTTCTCCAAGCCCACCAGACCCTACAAGACATTCTTTGTCAAAATTATTGGTGGCAGACTTTATTTCGATTAGCGGAATCTCCAAAAACTCCACCTACAAATTAAATATATATATGTATATAAGTGAGAAGGGGTATTGCAGCTTGTACATGCTAGCAAGTAGCATGGCTGACAATGAGATAAGAAAAAAAAATGACACCATACTATAGGTTCCGAGAGAAATTTGTGTAATAATTAATGAATTAGGTAAATATTTTTTTTGTTTGATAATTTAATTAAATATATATATAATAAACTAGATTATTGTCATGCATAATATGTGAGAACATATATAACTAATACAATAATTAATCTTTAATAATAGTATACATTTATAGTTAAGACATGCTGAAAAATAATGTATAATCATCCAGAAAATGTTTTGTGTTGAATATTGAAGGCATCGTAATAAAATGGTTAGTAGTATGCGTTACTTATATCTTTGGAAAGTGAGTGTAATTTTAAATGCAAATAAGATATGTTAATTAAGTGAGATGACAAAAATCCCAAAAATAAAGTGCCTAATTATTTATACGAATAGCACATTACTAACAACTAGAAATGTACCCCGTGCAATGCACGTGAGCTGAATGTATTTCAAATTGTTTCGCAAGGATACAGGACTAAAAGGTTGGGCGTGATGAATGTTTTAAAAACCGGATTTTTCGTCGAACCGGCTGGTTGGTTTTTTTTATTTTATTTTTGTTAAATTTTTAATAAAAATGCTACTAAACTTGTTACAATCCACTCAAAAATAATACCAAATAGTTATAATCCAATGAAAATATATGTTTTAATGTTCATAAACAACTAAAAATAACATTAAAGTATATATATCATCATTAAAAAAAAAAAAATCAAAAATTCAAAACCGGTTGAACCGGACCGGTCGAACCGGGAAAACCGGCCGGTTCGAACCATTGAACCGGATCGCCAAAAAACCGGGTTTTAAAAACCGGCCTCCTGACCGCGAACCGGTCCGACCGGTCGAACCGGCTGGTCCGGTTTTTAAAACATTGATTCAAAGACAAAGTTAATGTTGATTGAAGGTTTGAAGACAAAAAGAAAACTTTGAAGATCCTCTAAGTTCTCGGCATTCAAGTTTAAAATCAAATTCAAGATCGAAGACAATCAAGTTTCAAGACCTAGACTATCATCACATAGGTGGAGAATGTTAAAACTAAAAATAGTGATGTAATGATAGTTTAGGGGGCTAAGTATAACATTGTATAGTTAATTAGTAGAAATAGCCCTCATCTTACAATTTTCCCTAACTTTTTAACACATTATTCCATACTACTTCCATTACACTCTATTATTCTCTCTACTTTCCATACTTACCGAGAAACATATAAACTGTCAATTACATCGAATTATTAGTATTACATAATGCAAGGTGGAAATTTATTAGATCAGGTTTATTAATTGAAATAAAAAGATAGCTTTGATGGTCTAAACTACAAAGAAAAGCTATATAAATATTCCAGATGATAAACCTCTATATATATTCTTATTCTTGTTTATTTCATGTTTATTTTTTCGCAATTCACAATGTTTCAGCTTCAAAATCAACCACCATGAGGAATTTAATGAATATATATCTATGTATCAGTTTGAAAATTAACAATCTATTTTCATCTAAAATAAAGTCAATGAAAGGAACATTTGTATGTTTATATCTTCTTAAATATTTATGTGTGGAAATTAGTAAATTGGTAAATCTATGTTATTTTATATATGTTTAGTTTAAAGTCAAAGCAAAATTTCGTACAAGTGTCACAAGATCCATAAACAACAACCCATTATTTCAAGTGGGATTTCATGGTGCGCCTATGTTTACTAAGGGATTTAAAATACTCTCATATTTTAATCTTGTTTCAGCATGCGTGATGAATTATATTTTCAATTTCAATTTCAGTAAGATTTTGTTTCAATAAGTAATATAAAGGACAATTACCATTTAAATTCAATGTGCATATTTTCTAGTTTATTTTTTTATTAGATATGCAAAATAGACATCCTTATAAACATAAACTACATTTAGTACTCGTGTCGACACACAAGTTGTTTATAATATTTATTATATGATTATAGTTAATTTTATTTTGAGATGAATAATGTAAATTAATTAAATAAGATAAATCAATTTGAATACTTTATTGTGTTGTTACTAACTTATTTTAAACCAATAATCAAATAAATTTTTTTTTTTTGAAAACAATCTTTAAATTTTGTTAAAATTTGTTATAATATGGTTTAGAGTTAAAAAAAATATATTTTTGCATTTATTTTGAATAAATTTATTTTTAAAAAAATTGTTCAAAAAATATAGCACATTCATGTTATTAAAAATTATGGTATATGTTTGAGCATAAAAGTTACAGGCCCAGTAACTGCAACACTCTGTTTTTTAAAAATGTGAATTTCTAAAAAATGTTCAACTTTTAAACATAACACCGTTAACAAAATACGGAAGCGAATTTAAAATCACAATTTATTCCTAACGGAATCATAAAACATCATAAATATCTCATAATGTGTTACCAACAAGTATTATCACAATAATTCTCATGAGACCCACAATCAACTCAATAAATGCCAAACGGCTAAATAAATGTGTCTTCTTAAATAAAAGCAACTACAGGTAACTAAAGTCATCATCCATTAGCTCCAGTAATAGCTATCCATCTCACGATCAAGCTACCAAACTGCCCATCAATGCCTAACCTGAGGGCACAACACATTTCCATAAAATAAGTATCAGCTATTAAAGCTGAGTAAGATAATAAGTTAGTATAATCAAAAGATTGCCAATTAAAACTCTTTAACAAATCAACTCATGCATACATAAAGGCACAAACACCAAAATCAACACAAACTACATAATTAGGATTATCATATCCCACAACGCGCCTAGCAATCCTCCAGTGTCAAATCAAGCCACATAACTACACAAGCTACACAATCCACGCAAAGGCTATGCCAAGTTTTATCTACGCAAACAAGGTTGTGTAAAGACGGCCACATAGCCTAACAGGGAATCTCACACCCAACTTGAAGGGTAGACCTTTCGGTGGTCCATCGATGTCGTTAAGGATAAACATAACCAAATCCACGAGTAACTCGTTCCCGCAAAAGTGGTCAATCACGCCACCCGGAATTACTCTATCAACGCCAATTGTATCATACGAGGACATGTACACTACCCTTGAGTGTCTACGCAGCACAACTATAGCCTAAATAGGCTAAATGTGGGTTAACCTTAACGCTTATTACGCTATGCTCGAGACTTATTGTAACATTTCGTATTTTAATATACGTATTTTCGTATATAACTGTTCACTTCTACGTTTAATTTAATTTATTTAATTTAAACGTACAA